>RJWM01008863.1:0-70707 GCA_004363535.1 Dasyprocta punctata
TCTTTTAAAGGAGGAGTAGTTTATTTTATTTTGGCTTACAGTTTCAGAGAATTCAGTCTGTGATTGTCTGGTTGTAAGGCAGAAACAGCCTGGCAGAAGGACAAGGCAGAGGAGGCACGTGAGCACCTCATGGCAGCCAGGAAAAAGAGTGAGAAGGGATGAGCTGGGGACAAAAACATACCATTCCAGGTCACATCCCCAGTGACTCACCTCCAACCAGGCCTCACCTCCTACTAGTGTGGGTAATACTGATGAGTACAGTGCCCCCATGATCCAATCACCTTCCAAAACAGATGAGACTTTGGGGAGAGATCTAAATCATAATACTGTGGTTTTTGATTCTGAGGATGACAATGAGTTTTGATTCTTGTTTCAGTTTTGCTGTCAAAAATTCCACATTAACCTGACTTGAAACCTCAAAAACAGATGACATGGGCCCAAGTGTGTGTGCATGTGCACGTATGCTCATACTAAGTATAAAAAAGGAATAGTTTTAAATTTTTTGTAACTGTCTTAACTATATTATATGTACATACACATATACATATACATGTATTAACACATCTTTATTGATAATAGCAGTAACCCAATAGCCTTTTTTGAAAATAAATTTCCATTCTGCTTATAGCACTGAACAGTGATTTGTTGTAGCTGCATAGGTATTCCAGTAGGCACCCCTATTGTTTCAAATACAGCAAGCCTGCTGTCATCATTCTGGGGACTTCACTTGGTCAACTCCCCCATTTCCCTGTCCATTCAATCGCATCACCTACTTATTTCCCAGGTGCTTCTCTCCACACAGCTACCCACACCAAGAGTTACACATTAGATCTTGTAATTGGGAGAAACTTATTCTAATTTATTTAAAACATTATTATAATTCCAAATTCTACTTTTTTTTCTTCTCCTTCTCCTTCTCCTCCTTCTCCTTCTACTTCTCTTCTTCCTCCTCCTCCTCCTTCTTCTTTTTAGTTTGAAATAGGATCTCATCATATTGCCCAGACTGACCTGGAACTAGAGATCCTTCTGTCTCAGCCCCCAGTGGTTCATAGAGGTCCCTTTCCAAAGTCTCGCGAAGTTGTGGGCGTGGTGGTGCACTCCTGTAATCCCAGCACTCAGGAGGCTGAGGCACGAGGATCGTTGCAAGTTCAAGACCACCTTGGGCTACAAAGTGAGCCCAAGGCCAGCCTGAATTGCATAGTGAGACCCTGTCTCAAAAAAGGCAAAAAAAAAAAACCCCAAAAAAACCCAAAAAAACAAAGTCTTACAAAGTCAAAAGTATTTGCGTATTTGTAGTCACTCATTGTCATTTTGTTTTTATAATTTATTATTCCTTTTAAGAGACACAATCTTGCTATGCTGTTCTGGCTAGCTCCAAAGACCTAGTCTCAAAGGATCTTTCTGCCTCAGCCTCTCCAGTAGCTGGGATTCAGGTACATGACCCCGTGACTGGCTGTTTTTTTTTTTTTTTTTATGTGGACATTTTTTTCTGATGGTGCAAAAGCAATGGTAGGTAAAACCCCAGGTGTCTTGGCACAGATCGATGCAGTGGCACCAGATTATACTAATAATGATCATTGTACTTTTCATTACCATACACTCAAAGAAAGAAAAAAGTCCAAATTTGGAGGATAAAGGCAAGGGGAAAAGAGGAACTGAAATGTGTCATGTACATGTACTGGTTCCCTATAGTGAATATAATCATTATGTACTATAAACATATACTAATGAAAGTCAAAAATAAAGCCAAAAAATCCAAATTTACTGGATCAAGCAGTAAAAAGAATTAACTATGAAATCTCAACCCTTGAGTACAGGTCTTATCAGTATGCTGTGTGACAAAACAGGAAATAGGCCTAGAGCACTCTGCATACAAAGGTATATGATGGTTGTCTTAAAAACTACCTTGCTTAAACCGAGCGTGGTGGCACATGCCTTTAATACCAGCACTCAGGAGGCTGAGGCAGGAGGATCGTTGTGAGTTCCAGACCAGCCTGGGCTACAAAGTGAGTTCAAGGCCAACCTGAACTGCATAGTGAGACCCTGTCTCAAAAAATAGGGCCAGGGATTTAGCTCAGTGGCCTCAGCGCCTGCCTGGCAGGCATGAGACTGTGAGTTTGATCCTCAGAACCAAAAAAACAAACAAACAAAAAAACAAACAAAAAACAAAAATGAATAACAACAACAACGAAAAAAACTGCCTTGCTCAGTTGAGTTGCAAACCAAACTGAGTTTTTCATGGAAATCCATTTTACAGGGAAGAATAACTGGCAAACTGTGGTTATTCAAAAGAATATTTGGCAGTTTTTTTTTATAAGTGAATGAAGTGAGCTTGTCACTTTAAGGGAACAACCTTTGTTTCCCCTGTTGTCAAGCAAGAAAGATGAGAATCAAAAGATTCTCATTAAATTTTGGGACATGAAGATCCCGCTGACCTTCTCAAAAGCTTCCAGTGGGTGGTGGGGGGTGGAATACAGATTAAGGGAGATTGAGAAATGAGTGGGAAGTGAAAAATGAGGCGGTAAGAATATATAACTCAAAAAAAAAAAGAATATGTAACTCTTCGAAGTTTAATAATGAAGGGGGAAAGAATGATAGCTGGAGAGGGAAGTGGGGTTAAAGAAAATTCTCCTAAAGACACGAGAGACTTGAGCATGTGGAAGTGATTATGGATGGAGAAAGGGGAAAGGAGCAGCTGATGCACTGGAGAGAGGGAATAATGCGCAAGATTCAGAAGAGTTTGGGATCTGGAGCTCAACTGCTGGTGGCAGACGGATATGTTTGTGCTTTGGTTAAGCAGGAGTGGCAGAAGTTTTGAAGAGGACAGAATCGTGTGAAGAAGTCACACAGTGGGAAATCAAACGCACCAGGGAAACAGTAGTCTTGTCAGGCAGTGTTGATCACATGTATTCCCATTGCTTCTGTCATCTATAAACTGCTAGTTCCAAGCTAGGCATGGCCTGTAACTGTAATCCCAGTGCTCAGGAAGCTGAGACAGGAGGATGGCACATTCAAGGCTGGTCTGGGCAACTGAGTGAATTCAAGGCCAACCTGGGTGACACAGTAAGACCATGTCTCAAAACAAAAAGTCACTAGTTCTCACATCTGTCTGTTTGTCCAGTCCATGCATTTCCTCTGTCCTCCAGACCCACACATCTAACTGACCACCTGAGTATCATATCGACATCCTCCCTCCACATAGAAAGTCAGAGTCATGACCTTCTCTCCCAAACCAGGTCCTCCCTTATCCCAGAGGATAACACCATCATCCATCTTGTTATGCAAGACAGCACCCTTGGAGTCATCTTCGTCTTGTCCATTTTCCCCATGCTCCATATTCAATCAATCACCGATTCATACTGATTCTATTTCCTTAATGTATCTTTTTGGGGGGATCAGTTGACACAGGTTCTCTCTAGGTAGCCCAGACTGGCTTTGAACACACTATGACTCTCCTGCCTCAGCCTCCCAAGTGCTAGGATTACAGGCATGCGCCACTGCATCTGACTCCTTAACATATTTTAAATTTATCTGCATTATTCCATTCCTCGATACTGCTGTATTTCAGAGCCCGTATTATTTTTCATCTGGACCATTGTTCCAGCCTCCTACCTGCCTCTCCTCCTGCCTGCCTCTCTTACTCTATATTCCATTTTCCACAAGTGACCGGAATGATCTTTTTCTACCTTTTTGTGTGTGTGTGTGTGCGTGTGTGTGTGTGTGTGTGTGTGTGTGTGTGTGGTGCTGGGGGTTGAACCCAGGGCCTCACACCTGCTAGGAAAGTTCTGTACTATTGAATTGCATTCCCAACCCTGAGCAATTTTTTCAAAAGTAAATATGTCACAACTCTGTTGAAAATCCTTCAAAGGCCTTTCGCTGTCCCTAGGGTAAAGAACAAACTCTGTGGCGCTTCCTCTTTCTTTCTCTCTTGCTCCACCTTCTGTCAGATAGCTCTTATTTTCAATCCTGCCCATTCTCCCCTGCTTGTTTGTCACTTTTCATCTTTCAACAGTCTATATGCTTTACTCTGATTATTATTTATTTTCAGACTTCCCCTTCTAGAATACAAGTTCCATGAGACAAGTTCCATGCAAGTTCCATGAGGTGGATCTTTGTTATTTACATAGCTATATTTCTATTTTGTGATGAATTGGGCCTCTCTCCAAATTTCTATGTTGAAGTCCTGACCCCTAATACCTCAACATGTGACTATATTTGAGATAGATTTCTCTAAGGTGATAATTAAGGTAAAAATGAGGTCATATGAATGGTGGTCCTAGTCCCATCTGACTGGCATCCTTATGAAAAGAGGCAATTAGGACACAGACACACAGAGGAGATTATGGCAGATAATGAGACATGGCTGTCTGCAGACCAAGCAGAGAGACCTCGAAAGAAACCCAGCCTGGGGCTCGTTGATCTCACACTGCCCAGCCCATAAGAAAATCAATTTCTGTTGTTCCAGCCACAGAGTGTGTGGTATCTTGTTACTGGGCAGTCCTAGAAACTAACAGAATCCCAAATGCCTAGAATGGCTCCTGATGTGTAATGAGGACTTAGTAAATATTTGCCAAAAGAGTAGACCAATGTGGGGCCTTGTGTGTTTTAGGCCTTTCTGCCCTCTCTGACCTCATCCCCTGCAACTTTTGCGTTTGATCTCTCAACTCTGTCCGAACAGGAATTTTCTGAGCTCCTGAAATCTGTCCTACTCTTTCCCTTCTCCAGACCTCTGCATGCTGTTCTCTCCGCTTGGAGCCCATTCCCCTTGTCACAACCTTTCCTCCAATTCCAGCACCACAATTACCGACTGCTCAGCCTTCAGGTTTCAAATCAAATTAAAACAATATTTTTTTCAAATATACTAATTGAGGTGTTATGAACATACCACAAGCCGTACTTGTTTAAAGTGTGCAGTTTGATAAGTTCTGATACATTCATACGTCATGAAACTGTCACCGCAAATAAGATAGTGAACAGTTCTGTCACCCGCAAAAGTTTCCCAGTGCCTCTTTATCATCCCTCCCACTGACCCCTCTCTCCCACTCTCAGCCAGGAAAACACTGATCTGCTTTCCATGACTGTAGTTTAAATTGCATTTCCCAGAGCTTCATATAATGGAATTAATAATGTACTCTATACTTTGAATTTTGATCTGACTTTTTTGACTTAGCACATCTATTTGGAGGTTCATCTGCGTTGTGTGTGTCAGTAGTTCATTTCCTTTTACTACTGATGTGTATTCCATCGTAGTGCTATACCAGTTTATGCACTCGGATACCAGTTGATAGGCACTTGTGCTGTTTACAGTTTATGACTATTACAAATAAAACTATTATGAGCGTTTATGTACAATCAACTTTAATCCTATTATTTTTTTCAAGGAAATTTTCTTTGGCTTCCATATTAGGTTAGATCCCCCTGTTCTGCTGTCTTACCTATTCATCTCTTCGCTATCTGGATGCGTGTGTTCTGCTTAGAAGGAATGTTGTGTTGGTTTGGAAGAAAGACTTGAATAAATCACTCAGAATAGAGAGATCCACAGTAAGACAAGGGGGTATTTTTTTTCTTGAGTAGAATGGGCATAAGAGGAAGGAAAAAGTAAAATATTTGAACATTTATATTATTATTTGACAAACACATGATATACAGACAATTTCAAGTGCAATGGGCTAGGCAGAGAGTACACTTGCCCTGGGTTCAACCTCCAGCTCTACAAAGAAAGAAAACCTTATTGGTTCAAGTGTATTGTGCTTTTTGTTAGAGAGATTGGTAGGACAGAATAAGATCAATTTTAACTATTATTTTGTGGTGCTGGGGATAGAACCTGAAGCCTCGTGCATGGTTTACCACTGAGCTGCAACTCTAGCCCACTAATTTCTTTTCTTTTCTTTTTTTCCCCTTCTCTTCTCTTCTCTTCTCTTCTCTTCTCTTCTCTTCTCTTCTCTTCTCTTCTTAACCAAGGTCTTGCTAAATTGCCTGGGCTGGCAATTCAAGATCAATTCAACTCAAGATCCTTCTGTCTCACCTGCCTGAATGCTGAGATTACAGGTGTGTATCACCACACCCTGTCTAAGGTTTTTTTTTTTAAATAAAGCATAAATACTACTATAATTTCCGCTTGTTGTGGAGTCCTACCATTTATGCAACTTTCCTATACTTTATTTATTTATTTATTTTTGAGACAGCATGGGGGAGTCTTGCTATGTAGTTCAGGCTGGCCTTGAAGTCACTAGGTAGCCAGGCTGTCCTGAACTTGCAGCAACCCTCCTGTCTCAGCCTCTTGAGTGCTGGGATTGTACTATCATGCCTGGCAACTTTCCTACACTTTAACCAAATATTAACTAGCTATGACTTTCTACTTGTCCTACTTGCCTTGCATCCACCTCCTCCCCCAGAAACCTTCTCCTCCTCCTCCCACTGTTTTAATCTGTTCCTCTCACAACTGTCCTCCTCTGTGACTGGCTGCTGCACCAAGCAGCCCAAGACCTATCTACGCAATGGAGGTGCGAGACCTACCCAGTTGCCTGGCTCAAGTTCCAGGCATACAGAGCCCTGTTTCCAATCCTGCTGGTCCTAAAAATATACCAACCACTGGCAGGTGGCTGGGCTATTTTCAACCTTGGGGGCCTCAGGAATCAACAGATTCATACCAGGCCAGAAAGTCAAGAAGCAAGCTCTTATTGGTGGTCTTCAGATAAAAACAGGGTCTTATGGCATGGATTCAAATGATTCTCAAGTGTCTATTTACTGGCATGGCTTTGTTACTGTTTCCCTTCTTTAGGCTCAATGGCATTTTCCAGTTTGCCCTAAAATTTGAACCTGGGTGGCACATGTAGATATCGTGAGGGTAGAGCGGGGAGCCAGGGGAACACCCCCCTAAATTTCCCAATTCCATGTTGTTCTGGAGTTACAGAGGAGCTGTGAAGTGGCACTGAGAGACTACTTTCTCTATAGTTTCAGGCTTAAACAGCATACGTGTCTACAAAGCAGCTAATGGTGCTTGTTTCTCCTGGAAAAATTCAAGTACTGTTATTTTCATTCCCATTTTATAGAGGAGGTAACCTGAGGAACGGACACGTTAAATAACTTACTGAAGCTCTTCCAACTAGAAAGAGACAAAGGTTCAGCCAGGATACAAGCTCAAATCTGCCAGCGCCCAAAGCTTATGTTCTTACTTACTAGTGTCTCTGGATTGGTGCTCCTCAAGTTGCCTCCCAGGATTGCATTAAGCAGATGACCGCCTTACAACCACTTACTGTCATGCAATTTCAGCATCAGAATTTGCAGCGCTGTTTACAATCCTAGTATACCACAGTACTCTTTTAATTGTTTTTGATCCAAAGAAAAGAGCAGAGGTCGACCTAATGCATAAATGGTATATTTGCTCCAAACCAAGTCAGATAATATCATAGTTAATTGAGAGGAAGTATTTTGATAATGCGCATGTCAATATTCACATTGTGGAAAGTGGTTTTGTTTCAGCAAAACAACACCATCCATCATATTAAATTAATGTAAAAAATATGAGTTGTATTGACTTTTGGGTTTTATTTACATTTAATATGAAAACTTATTCTGGCATTATGGTTATTTACCTGCTGTAAATGTAAGGAGTTTATTTCTCATTTTATGTTGTCATATATTTAAGTAATGCTGAAATAAAACATTGACGCTGAGGACTTGAAGGAATTCTCTGGGAAGTTGCTATACAGGCAGGGCATGGAAGACTGTAGAGGGTTGCGTGGCTGTCCAGAAATTCTCATTATTAGAATTTTGTTTTTGTTGCTGTTATTGCCTTGCTGATACCTAAAGGGTTCAAGGTGACCCTGGTCTCCCTTCAACCAGTGGAGCACGTATGCAATAATGGTATGAGTCTTGGGTGTTCCTTGACTATTCAATCTAGTTAGTGTATCTTAGTCATTTGTTCTTTATGCTGTTGGTAATAGCTTGTACCATTCTCTTTGTTGTTTCTCCAGGCATAAATGAAGCAGTGGCAGTACTTAAAGTGAGGAAAGAGAAGAAGAAACGGACACTCTCTATTTTCTTTTACCTCTAAATTGCCCATCACTTTCTTTATATGTATTTCTGTCTCCTTTCAAACCTAAATGTCATTATGACATTAGGTAAAAGGTGCTTCAGAAATATTTTCTATTTCCTACCCTTCCAAAAATAAGGAAATGGAATCAAATCAAAACTACTCACTCTATTTCGAGTGTAAAGGAAAATGTCTGAACTCAAAATCTGCCTTTTTCATGTATAAGGTATGTGATCTGAATATCAGCTTCCTTATATCCAAAATGAGGGTGAGATAATATTTTTTATTTCAGAGATGATTGAAGATGAAAGTAAATGAAATAATGTGTACATAGCATGTAGTCTGCCTACCACAAATGCAATACTCAAGACAGTCGTCCTCCTCAACTTCAGATCTCTCCCTTAGCAGCCCTGCACAGTGTTTCATTAACTTGCTAATTCCCTCTGACCATCGAGGTGATTTTATTCTTTTTGTCTTCATTCTTTCAGAGTATATATGTGGGAAATGTTTAAGATATAATACTAAGCCAAAAAAAAGTTGAGGGGAAATAAAAGCATGCTTACCAGGAGCTTGTAACCAGGGCTAGGCCATTGTGTTACTCACTGGTCCCCAGAACAATGTGGTGTGACTCAGAAACTACCTGTAGAATGAATGAATGAGCTGTGCAAGAGTCTGGACACAGCTGACCAAGGACTGAAGCAAGAATCCAGAAGTGAAAACTGTTGAACTGGTTTAGAGCAGAGGATTATGGGTGACCCTTCCTTGCCTCCTTACCTCCTTCATTCTCTCTCTTTTTTCTTCCTTCCTTCCTTTCTTTCATTTTGTTTTTGTCATTTTGAGACAGTCTCACTATGCAGTTCAGGATGGCCTTGAACTCACTGTATAGCTCAGGGCTGGCCTTGAACTCACAGCAATCCTCCTGCTTCAGCCTCCTGAGTGCTGGGATTACAGGCGTGCACCACCACGCTGGCCCTTCTCTTCTTCTGAATATTATGTCATATTTACAATTAAAACATGGAAGAATAAATGCATTTTGTTTGCCTTGCAAAAAAGTACACTTTATATATTTAAATGAAGCAGACCAAAGGAGCCACAAATGTATTATTAAATTATAATCCGCTTTAAGCAGGCTTTACTGGGAATGTTCCCTGGTCTTTTTATTGTACTCTAAGGAGGAAATATCCAAAACACTTTGAAGCATTCATGCTTGTCAAATAACCATAAAATAAAGGAGCGATTTGGCACTGGGTAAAATGTCATATGCATGCTTCAACAAGTGAACCTAACACAGCTGTTGCAGAGAACTTGATAAGTGAATTTATTAGAATTTGTTCTTGAAATAATTTGGTCTTGGTAGATAGATGATGGGCCATACTCTAAGCTTTCATAAGTCTTGGTTGTACTTTGAAAGAGTTCAACTTTTCCATGAGGAAACTAGGCCCTGAGTGGAGATGTGACTCGCTCAGCATCACGTTTGCATTTCTGAGCCTCAACATCCTTAGCCCAACTTTTTAGGTTTTCAGAGATTTGCCACCCTTCTGCTATCTCAGGTTCACCACTGCAAACTGGGGGTAACTATGGGAACTACCTTCTTTAAGGGAGTTGGGAGAATTAGATTAAACAGCTTAGCCTTCAGTAAGTGCTTTTCTTCCTTTTTTGTTTGCTTGTTTTGAGTCACAGACTTGTTATGTAGCCCAGGCTGGCCTTGAACTCTCGGCGATCCTCCTGCCTCAGTCTCCTGAGTGCTGGGATTACACAGCTGTGCACCACCATGCCTATTATCTTTATCGTAGTACTTACTGAGTCACAGATCTTCTCCATAGATTTGGAAGGCAGGCAGAGTAGACCTTTCCATCATTTTCCCTGTGAATATATCAAAAGGCAAAGGGGTGAAATGGGCCATCTAGTGTGTAAATTGTAGTCACACCTGGGACTCTGATATTCTGTACGCAGATCAACACCTTCAGAACCCCTTTTAACTTTAAAATCCAATGTTTACTATTAAAAGGACTCTCATGGTCATCCTCTGATAAACTTTCAGCCAGTTTTATCTCAGAGAATAAGAAAATAGCAAAGGGTAAAGTTTACGCTAGATGACACTAAAGGGGTCCGGCATTAGTGAACCAGCCCCGTTGTTTTGTTTTGTTTTTTGTTTGAGACAAGGTCTTGTTATGTAGTTCAGGCTGGCTTTGAACTCACTATGTAACCCAGGCTGGCCTCGAACTCATGGCGATCCTCCTGCCTCAGCCTCCCAAGTGCTGGGATTAGAGACATGTGCTACCACTTTGGGCAAACCATCCCTGTTTTGCCTGCTGCACACTTCCCTGTTTTGCCCCAAATAAGAAAGATTTTATTTTCAGTGTATCTTACCCCGATAGTTCAGCTGTGTGACCTCCAGAATTAGTAATTTTTAAGTCAACTAAAAGCAAGTCACTGAAACAATGAGCTTTTAGAAAAGCGAGTTCATTTGCAAGGCAGCTGAGTGAGAAGGTAGGAGACCCAGGCCTCAAATTCATCTAGCCGAGGACAGGACTTCAGGATATTTATGGAATAAAGAAGTGGGGTGGTCTGAGGCATGGGGAAAGGTGATTGGAGGTTAAGTAATCAGTGGTCTGTGCATGTGTAATCCAGTTTCATTGCTCTTCATGGGATGCACATTCAGAAAATGGTAGCAGTATGTGAGAGTTGTAGTGCACATTCATAATCCCAGTGCCCAGAAGGCTGAAGAAGGAGGGTCATGAGTTTGAGCCCAGTCTGGGCTACATAATGACTTTAAGGGCAGCCTGTACTATATGGCAAAACTCTGTTCAAAGAAAGAAACAAGAAAGAAAAAAGAAAATTGTGATGTTAATTTGACCGGAGGGTGGAGTTTTCATCATGACTCAGACAACAGAGCTATTGCGTTATCTATAGTAAATGTACAAATGAAGTTACAGGAGACTGATAGTTCAGCTGTGTGACCTCCAGAATTAGTGATTTTTAAGTCAACTAAAATCAAGTAACTAAGAGGGCTCAGAGTCAGAGAAGTAAGAAGCACAAAGCGGCTGTGTCTGCTGGCTGGTAATGACCCCAGTTAGGATTCTGTGCTCCCATGGAGTCTTGGAGACTGGAGTCTTACTTTTTTTTTCTTTTTTGAGACAGTCTTACCATGTAGTGCAGACTGGCCTTGAACTTGTGTGTATGTAACCCAGGCTGCCCTTGAACTCACTGTGATCCTCCTGCCTCAGTCTCCCAAGTGCTGGGATCACAGATATGCATCATCACACCTGGGGTCTTATTCTTTTGGTGGCTACATTCTGAGAATCCTCTCAGATGCTTCTGAGCTGTAAAAGATACAACTGTAAACTTTTACTTTGGTAAACCCCAGCAGGTAGGTTGTGGCCCACGGAGCCTTGGTTTTAGTCCCTCTTCATTTTGTGCATTCCTCAATTTTAAGGGATTTGGGTCAGTGATCAATCTAACTACTTCCTGCTCACTCAGGGCATAGATTCAGGTTAGAGTAATGGAACTGTTTAGCACTCATTTGGAAATATTCATGGGTTCCCTGGCCAGGTAATGAGCTAATATCAGAAGAAAAATAAAAGGATAATTATAATATGATTTTTTTGATATGCCAACTTCATAATTTCACCTACTTTCACATTAGCTGTAACACTGCAATACCACTAAGTTTATCACTACTACTAATAGCTAGCATTTACTAAGCAATTACTGCATGCTGAAGTGCTAGCGCTTTTTAAATTGTGTTGTCTTATTTAACTACCACAAAAGTCCTGTGATGGAGGCACTTCATTATTTCCATAATAAGTAGGAATTTATAACACCAGTCATGATAATAATAATAGCAATAACTGCAAATTTTTGCAGGTCATATTGGTGCATGGCTGCAATTCCAGCACTTGGGAGATTGAGGCAGGAAGATTAGTGTGAGTTCAAAGCCAGCCTGGGCTACACAGTAAGATCAAGGCCAACACTGAAGTATACGTCGAGGCCCTGTGCCAAAAGCAAACAAACAAACAAAAAATAACCCTCCCAAGACAACTGCTTAATTGTCTAACATTTCAGAGAGGTCACTTCCCCCAAGTCTTAATAATTCTTAAGTGTCAAACCCATACTGCTCATATCAGTGAGCCTATATGGATACCATAAAATGTGATAGGCACAGAATCCTCTCTGTCTCTGTCTCTGTCTCTGTCTCTGTCTCTGTCTCTGTCTCTCTGTCTCTCTCTCACTCCAGTACTAGGGACCAAACCCAGGGCCTTTGCAGCACTACATCCCCAGTAATTTTATTTTTGCTTTTTTTAAATTTTGAGACAGAGTCTCACTCTGCATATCAGTCTGGCCTTAAAGTCACTATGTAGCCTAGGCTGGACTGGAACTCTCAGGATCTACCTGTCTCAGCTTTCCTCTTGAGTATTGGGATTATCGGTGTGTGCCACCATGCCCAGCTCTCTTAATGTTTACTTTCTATTTTATCAGTTAATAAATATAAATGTTTCCTAGGGTATGAAGAGCAACTGTCAAAGAACTCTTCCCAATTTGAGAGGTATTATATATATATATATATATATATATATATATATATTTTTTATTCTTTCTGTACTGGGGATTGAACTCGTGACCCTGCACTTGCCAGGCAGGCGCTTATGCCACTATATTTGTACCACCAAATATGGAGACACATGTCTACCCATAAGCCCAACTCTACTCAGTACAAAAATGTAGGGACTTTTCTGAAAAATTGTGAAAACTGCCTTAAAACTATTTCCCTTTTAGAAACTTGGTGTTAAAGGTGAAATCTATTTCATGCTTTCTCTGACTTCCTGAGTGTTACGGCTTATATCTAGATGTCCCTCCAAAACCTCATGTGCTCATAGGAGCTGGCTGGATCTAGGGTATGTGATGCTGGGATTAAGGGTGTATAATTGTAAATTAGTCCATTGACAGGAATTAGCACAGCTCTGACTGTGAGTAGTGGAAACCACACCCTGGGTGTGGGTGACACCAATCAATAGACTTATAGCCTGGATGGAATATAAAGGGAGGTGGGGGGGAGACAGGCTTGGTGCTTCCTGCCCACCACATCACAGACTGTTTCTTCTCTGCCACACTGCCCTGCCTTAGAGCCAGCCAACTATGGACTGAAACCTCTACAAACTGTGAGCTAAAGAAACCTTTTCTCCTTTAACTTTGGGTGTCATGTATTTTGTCTTTTCTCAGCAATGAAAAAGTCACTAAGATACTGAGAATCTCACTCTTGTGCCATTTCCTTGATATTTGTTGTGCTTTCCAGTCACATCTTTATTTTTGTAAGAACTTTCTCATTTCCTGCTTTTTCTGTGTGTAATATATTTTCTGATCTTTCTGGGGGTCCCTTTTGATCCTTTCTTTATCTGCTTGCTTCAGGATCAGATATTTCTTTTTTCATCTTGAACTTCTTTTATGTTGTTTTCCCTGAAGTACTTGTTCCTTGCATAACTATTGATGTTTATGATTGGAGTACTTTGATGAATATGAGAAATAGCTTTGGGGGCTGGGGGTGTAGTTTGATGACAGAGCACTTGCCCAGCATGTGTGAGGCCCAGGGTTCAATCGAGAGAGAGAGAGAGAGAGAGAGAGAGAGAGAGAGAGAGAGACGTTTGTTTCCATCTGGCTCTATTTACTCCAGCCTGAAAGCCTGAAAGTACTGCATAACTACAGCATCCTGTGTCTAAGCAATGGGTCTTTGAGTAATCAGCTTCCCTTTGGGCACTGAGTAGAGGACCCAACTCAGGCTTCCCAACCCTTCCAGTGCCCCAAATAAGAAAGATTTTATTTGCAGTGTATCTTATCCCCCGGGTGCTACTTCTTTTCTTTTTGGCCCTCTGGTCCTGCTGTGGAGGTTGGAAGGAACGCCAGGCTCTCTGTCTTTTTTTCTCCCTTATCCAGGTACCAATTTCTAGGTGTTGTCCAAAGCAAATCATCTACTCTGCAAAGGAGGCACTGATTGGGATGGGAGCTGAATATTAATGTTGCTTTTGTATACCTAGGAACTAGGGAGGGACCTTCTGTCTCAGCTACTCCACCCTGACTTCTGTCCCTTAACCCACTCTGCTCTTGCTGCCTGTTCACTTCAAAACCTATGAGCCAGTCCTACAAGCTTGCTGGGGTGCATAGAGTGCTTTATTCACTGTGGTGTCTCCAGAGTCTAGAACAGTATCGTGCACAAACTAGCACATTGAGTACTTATTTCATGATGGGAAGCAAATTGCAAAAGGTCTTGCTGCCAACTTATTGTATCCTATGGAACATTAAGAGTTATTGAAGATTTTTTGAGCAGAGGAATGTTATGATTAGCTTTGTTATTTTGAAAGATCATTTTAACTACAGAATGGGCAGTTGGGAAGTCCAGAGATCAGTTAGAAGATTTTCTAACTGAGAAATTATCCAAATGAGACATGATGATAAGTACTTAAGCTAAATGTGTCACAATGGTGGTACAGACAAGGAGGTTAATACAGAAAAAAATATTTATTGAGTACTTAGTACAGTAGTCAGTAAGCTTAGTCCTAGATGCTGGACATATAGTAGTGAATAAAACTAAGTTTTAGTTTCATGGAGCTCACATGCTAGTGGCGGAAGGAGAAAAGAAACAAAACAATTTCATGTGTGATCTATATGAGCTCATGGTAGATGCTAACAAAGCAGAATAAAGAGACAGGTAAAGTCAGATGGTGTGGATCAGAGACATATTTTATTTTTCTCCTGTTTTGATCTAGGATCTTACCATGAGGACCATGCTGGCCCTAAACTTGCTATGCAGCCCAGGCTGGGCTCATACTTGTGGTCTGCCTGCCTCCTGAGTACTGGAACTAAACCAGGACTACCATGCCTAGTGAGACAAACCAGAAACACCGTCCAGCCCTTTTTTAAATTTTTGTTGTTATATTGAGACAGGGTTTTGCTACGTTGTCAAATTGCCTGGCCTCCTGGAGTGCTGGGATTACAGGTATACGCCATCACCCCCAGTTTGAGACATGGTGTTCTATAAAGCAGTCAACCAGTGAGATAGCTATACAAAAACCTGAGGGAAGAGCATTCCAAGCAGAGATAACAGTAAGTGCAAAGGCTTCTGGAGCATGTAGAAACTATTTACGATTTAGGTTCAATGTGCCATTCAGTAATAAACAGGTGATCTCAAGTTGGTTGGTTGGGTGGTTCTGTAATCTGATCTCTAACAGAAATGACTTCTTTCTAGGCAGGGCAATTAACACAAGGAGAAATCCCAGGAAGATAATGCAGGCTGCGGGGAGTGAGACCCATCTGGAGAGGGGGTGGGGTGCCAGAAAGTGGGAGGAGCTCAGCACTAAACACAGGAGACAATGTCTTTCTGGAAAAAGATCCCCCTTGTGAAGACAGAGGTTCTTTTGGGTGTTTCAGTCCTATTGTGGTAGACAGAAGTGTAGTCCCTCAGAGACGTCTGTTTCCTAATGTGTAGCAACTGTAAATACGTTATATTGCATGGCAAGGGGGATTTAAGGTTGTAGATGGAATTAAGGCTGCTAATCGACTGAGTTTGAGATTGGGAGATTATCCAGGGTTATTCAGATGGGGACAGGCCCAATATAATCACAAGTGTCCTTATAAGTAAAAGAAAGAAGCACAAGAGTCTGTGTCAGAATGATTTGATGTGTGAAAGTCTTGACCTGCACTTTTGAAGACCGAAGAAGAGAGTCACGAGCCAAGGAATGTGCAGTGTGGTGGCCTCTAGAAGCCGAACAGAGCAACGAATTGGATTCTCTCCTGGCACCTGTACAAGGGAGTGAGGCCTTGCACCTTGAGGCAGACTAGCAAAAATAAATATAGTAAGGATGATCAGAAGATCAAAAGCCTTCCTGTCTCTGGCTTCACATTACTCATCAGGAAAATGGTAGATGTTTATTAGGTTGGTGATCAGCAAACCTTTTTTCAGTTGTTGTAATGGTAAATTTAATGTGTTGAGTTGTCTCAGCCACAGGGGGTCGAGAATGTTTGAGGAAGCATTATTCTGGATGTGTCTGTGAGGGTGTTTTGGCATGGAATTAATATTTCAATTAGTGGATTGAGGAAAGCAGACAGCCTTCCTTAACGTGGGTGGGCCTCATCCAATCAGTTAAAGGCCTAAATAGAACAAGAAAGCTGCCCCTCCACAGGAGTAAGAGAATTCTTCTTGGTTGGTGGTCTGTGAACTGGTAGATGGGCTTTTTTTTTTTTCCTGCCTTTGAACTCAAACTGAAACGGAATCCTGGGTCTCAGCTTGACAACTCACCCTGCAGATCTTGGGGCTCATCAGCCTCCAAAATCACATAAGCCAATTCACTATAATAAATATTTTTTCTTTATATATTTATAGCCTTTGCTTTTGTTTCTCTGGAGGATTTTGACTTAGAATACAGCCAGGGAAGTCCAATATTGAGAATAGATAAAAGTGAAAATGCTTCAGCTCTTACAGGATTGGGGAGGCCTGTAGCCCCATCCATCCTGAGCCTCTCTCCCTCTGGGTTCCAAACCTTTGATGAAAACCATTCATCTGCAGTCACCACTTAGCTCTTAGAAGTGATGAGTTTGTTTCTTTTTCTCTTAAGAGTATAAATTGGAAAGCACAAGTGTTTCAGCTTACTCTGTTGCTTTCATACCCACTTACATTAGTTTCCTGTTGCTACTGTGACAAATCACCACAAACTCAGTAGCTTAAAAGAGCAGCTTTATTATGCTCGGCTATGGAAGTCAGAGTTAAAAAATGAGTCCAGCTAGGCTGAATCGAAGTGTCTGTAGGGCTGTGTTTTCTCTAGTGGCTCAAGGGAGAATCTGTTCTTTTGCCCTTTCTGCTCCTCCAGGTCACCTTCTTCATTCCTTGGTCATGACCTCTTTCTTCATCTTCAAAGCTAAGTAGTATACTGTCTTCAAATCTCTTTCTGATTCTCACTCTCCACTCTCTTGAACCACCGTTCTCTTGTAGGACTCTTATGATTGATTATATTGCATGCACCTGAACAATCCAGGATAATCTCTTGATCTCAAGTTCAGGTGTTCAGCAACATTAATTCCATCTACCATATTAATTCCTCCTTGCTATGTGCCATAGTATATTCACTGGTTTGGGGGGACATTATATTGCCTACTATACCATTCCTTAATGGTAGCCACTATTACTAGTTTATTCCAGAAATAATCCATGTACAAACAAGTATTTATTCATGTGCAACACACTCAAGCTTCCATGGTGATGTTTTTTGTGCAATGTGGTTTCATAACTTTCTTTTGTTTCAAATAAAATACATTTTGAATTTTTTATATGATCCCCTATAGATCCCCCTATTTTTTTTCATATAAACGAGAGGAGAATTATTACTTTTTTGTGGGAACGAGGATTGAACACAGGCCTTTACAGTGAAATATAACCTCACTCACCTTTTAATTTTTTTATTTTTATTTTTGTTTTGTGAGATAGGGTCTTAAGGCACTAAGTTACCCAGACTGGGCTCAAACTCGAAATCCTCTTGCCTCAGCCTCCTGGAGAGCTGGTATTACAGGTGTGAGTCACTGCATCCAGCTCAAGAAGTATTACTTTTAAACACAAAGGCCATTTGTTATAGTAACAAGTCCATCAAAAATGAATCCCACCTTGTGTGGCCTTAACAGACCATCAGTCTCATCTAACAATGAAATGATCAAAGTCATTCCTCAGAGTGCAACTAAGGAAGAGGAATCAGAGGTCACTGCTCCTGAGATAGGAGAGTAGGGCATGGCAAGCGATTCAAATAGAAAAATGAACAAAAGATTTGAAGAAGCAGTTAGAACTAGAAGTACTGGAGAGGCTGCAGAGAAGCTCAATCACTTACACATTGCTGGAGACAATATAAGATGGCACAACCACTCTGGAAAAGAAAGAGCTATGGTAGCTTCTTATCCAACTATGTGTTTACATTGCAACTCAGTAACTGTATTCTTGACATTTATCCCACAGAAACTTCCTTTCTTAAGCTTAAAAATATGTCATTGACATCTTTCCACTTATATCCATATAAGCACTACACTCTTAAACATATGCAAGGGGGTCCATAGCATGGATACACCATGATTTATTTAGTTTTTTCTCCACTAACAGTTGTAAGTTTCTAGTTTTTTCATTTTTCTTTTTCTTTTTCTTTTTTTCTTTCTCCTTCTCCTTCCCCTTCTCCTTCCCCTTCCCCTTCCCCTTTCCCTTCTTCTTCTTCTTCTTCTTCTTCTTCTTCTTCTTCTTCTTCTTCTTCTTCTTCTTCTTCTTCTTCTTCTTCTTCTTCTTCTTTTTCTCTTTATCCTCCTCCTCCTCCTCCTCCTCCTCCTCCACTTCCTCCTCCTCCTCCTTCTCCTTCTTCTCTTGCCTCCTCCTCCTCCTTCTTTTTGGCAATGCTGGGATAATACTCAGGGGCTCACACATGCTAGCCAAGCACTCTGAGCTTCACCCTAAGTCCCAGTTTTTCTTATTGGAAAAAATTCTATAAGGAGCTCTCTGCCTAAAAAAAGAAAGAAGCAAGATACATCATGTACAGGTATGGATTCCCTACGATGAATGTTATTATGTAGATCTCAAATTACCAATAAAATAAAAACTAAAAAAGAAGTTCCTTGCATGTATATACATATGTGTACACATATATGCACACATTGCATGTGTTTGTGTGCAAGTAATTCTATACAAAAGAGTCCTAGGAATAAAATTGTTGGATTAAGAGCATGCAGATGTACAATTTTACTGGATAAATTAGTCCACTTTCCATTGCTATAACTGAATACCACAGACTGAGCAATTTATAAAAAGAAAAATTTATTCAGATCGCAGTTCTGAAGGTATAAGACAGAGGGGCCATATGTTGTGAGAGCTTTCTTCTTGCTGCTGGGGACGTTGCAGAGTTTTGATGCAGCACGGGGCATCACATGGTGAGACAAACAAAGTTTGCTAGCCCAGGTCTCTCTTCCTCTTTTATTTGTTGTTGCTTTGATCCAAGGTTTTATTTTGTAATACAAACTGGCCTAGAACTTACTATTTATCCCAGGCTGGCTTTGAATGTGCAATGATTGTCCTGCCTCAGCCTGCCAAATGCTGGGATTAGAGGCATGTGTCACCACACCTGGCTTCTTCCCCTTCTTATAAAGGCACTGATCCCATCATGAGTATCCCTCATCTAATCTTAATTCCTTCCTCACCTCCAAAAATCAAAATGTATGATTTTGAAAGTGAAGTTTCCATATGGTGACTATCTCACAAGAGGGATTAAATTTCATAAAGAGTTTTGGTGGAGACATTCAAGCCACGGGAATGGCCACTGCTTAGTGTCCTCCACAGGTTTATATTGGTATGAGGTCTCGCCGACAGTATATGAAAGTTAATTGGTTGATGAGTAATATACAGAAATAAGTATGGCTGGTTAGTACGTAAAGAGTCTTTCACATATTCTTGGGAACAAGATCTCTGTCTCTGTCTCTGTGTCTCTCTTTGTCTCGCTGTGTCTCTGTCTCTCTGTCTCTCTCTCTTGCGTGCATTTTGCCCTCATCCATAGTCAGTTATACCAAGCTCTGTACATTCTCGAGCCATTAGAATGCTTAGTCTTTCACCTAGTACGTTAAAGTTTGTATACTCCCGAAGTAAATAAACACTTGTGATTTTCACCCTTTGTCTCTCGTTTTTCCAGGCTGTACATAAGTGGAAACTATACAGTTGTGAGACATGCAGAACCTTGAAGCTAGGGGAGGTTTGCTAGGAAATACAGCGCTGGTCCACTTGATGAGATGGGTCTTTAATGGAGTTTACGTGGGGTGGATCCTCATTGCTTAGTACACTGTGATGTTATCATTCCTGAATAAGCGTTGTATTTTTAAATCTTGGTGTTTAACTGCCACCATTTCTACAAGGCTGTTCTCAACTACCCACAAATTAATTGTTCATTCATTCATTCAACAGTCAATCATAAAGTGGGAGTATATTAACAAGTACCTCACCCATGATTCAATAACAGTTGAGTGTTTGTGAAAGTTGCTAGTCATGATTCCATTTTGCGATCCAGATCCAGTCTTAATGCTATAGTGACCATTTTATGAACTTACTGATATGCCCGAAGGAAGTTATTTGTTAAGAAGGAGCAACCTGAGAATTGTATAAATAAAATTCTTTCTTAGAATGATGATAGGATCTGAGCTGGAGTGAATTTATCCTCCAATCACACATACACACATAAACACACATGCACACATGCACACACAGAGGTGTGTGTGTTTATAAACATGTACATATGTATAAATATTGTATATATGCACACACGTGGGTCTACATACATGTGTATATGTGTGCATATGTGCATGTATTTTTGCTGTGTTGGAGATGGAGCCCAGAGCCTTGCATATGCTAAGCAAGTGATCTACCATTGAGCTACACCCCAGCCCAATTTGCAGTATTCTTATAATTTCCATTCTTATGCATTTCCTTATCAACCTATTTTACATACCAGTGCCAAGTTAATCTTCGACTTCACTTCCTACTAAGAAACAAAATATGGTTAAAAAGTTACTTATCATTGCTTACATCAGAGATCTTTATTTTAGGGAGTCTATTGACTTCCGGAAATTTTATTTAAAATTTGTCATTTTTCTTTGAAGCAAGGCCATTAGTTTTGCTGAAGGAGGTTCTTATTATTCCAGTCCTGTACTCACATTTCCATAGGGAGGGACAGACTTCTAGGACAGAGCTGGGGGTTTAGCTCAGCGGCACAAGCAACTGCCTGGCAAGTGCAAGGTTGTGAGTTCAATTCCTGGTACCAAAATAAATAAATAAATAAAAGTACTGTAGGACATTTTAACTTCCTCTTTATCCCTCATTTGTTTCTCCCCACCTGAGGAATAATAACTGATACCATGATGGCCTGATTTCCATTGATCCCAATTCTGAGCCAGGTTAGTATGTTCAAGGTTACTGTAAATAAATGACCTAACCTCTTGCTCCATTTTTTTCTATACAGGTGACAAATATTCTATTCGCTGCTTCTGCAACCAGGTCAAGGCTTCTCCTACCTGTAACTAAATGAATAACTCTGTCTGTTAAATAAAAATTTCAGGATGCCATTGTTTTGGACTAGCTCTTTAACAGACCAGGCTAAAAATCAAAATGAACTTACTCATGCTAAAACTCCATGGTCACAAAGCTGAAATTAAGTTATTTATCTGAACTTCAAAGACATCAACATTAGAGAGAAAACAGCCTGTTTTTCCAAACAGGTCAGTCTCAGTTGGCATGATAACAGAGTTCCCTCTGCTTTAGTCTTTGCACAAAAACCTTAAAATACTTGATATTAACTCATCAGTTATCTTCCTATTATTCTGTATCTTTGTCCATTCCTTACAAAAAAAGTAACTTTGCAATGACCAATCTGAGTTTTTTTTTTTAAATTTGCTTTGTTTTTGTTTGTTTTCTTCAAATCCTCCCTTGTTTATAAAACAACTTCCTATAGAATTGAGGATAAGGTCAATTGAGATCATTAATGTAAATCATAGCCGTTTTTTCCTTTGACATGTCTAATTTAAGAGGAAGGAGTAGGAAGTCTGTTTTGACCTTCAGGCTGTTCTACATTCTCCTTTAGCCTCCCCAATATTAACACGCTTCATACTTTGATTCCTATCTGATTCTGTTTGTATTTTTTCACTGTTTCAGAATGTGTAGGGAAAGGATGTGGTTAATTACATTCTGTGATCCTCTCCTGTACCATAAAATAGCTTTTTATTCAATGCTCAGAGGGCCCATTACACACACACACACACTTATCTTAAGAACTTACAGGATAAAGTCCACCGCCTTCATCTGGAATTCCAGTTTACAAACGTGCCACTCCATACTTGTCCTCCACTGCCTCTCTTAAGAAAGATGGACTCTGGTTCAGTTCATTCCACCCAGCTGTATTTCAGCCCCGGGATCTCTACAGTACTTTGCTAAGTATGCGAGGAGTACTCTCCACCCCTATCTGTTAGCCCAAATTCCACCCGTGTTCCAAAGCTAATGTCATCCTTCTCTGTGAAAATTCTCTTGGCCATTCCAGCAAGAATGTGAATTTATTTATTGTTGTTAGCATAAGTTAGGGTTAACCTTTTTCTTTTGTCTTTTTGAGACAAGAGTTTCGCTATGCAGTTCATGCTGGCCTTAAACTCACTTTGTAGCCCAGGCTGGCCTTGAACTCACAGCAATCCTCCTGCCTCGGCCGCCCAAGAGCTGGGATTATAAGCATGCACCACCATGCCCGGCCTAGTTAGGGTTAACTTTTATCTTTCTTTGTCTATACATCTTTTTCCCACAATTGAATTTATGAGTCCTTGGAGAGCATGGATCATATGATCTGGCTTTGTTCCCTCAAAGTTTAGCAGGACTTAGAATCTCAATAAATATTTGTGGCTAGAATTTATCTTCTCTTGCATTCTTGTATTCGGCGCACTAGTTCCTGAGCTAGTTGTTTCAGGGGCATGAAATGCCATTCATCAACCATAAATAATGGCAATAGACTGTCTTATAAAAATACATGAACAGCTTTCATCTATCAAGTGTTTACTCTGCCAGGCAGCTTCACTTCACCTGAATGAGTGCACGGAATCCTCATCCCAATCCTCTTAGAAAGGAAGAAATGGAGACTCAGAAAGCTGGGTGATTTATTCCAGGTTCAGCAGCCTGTTAGCAGCAGGACCAAATTCAGGCCTGTCTGAATTTGAAAAGTAATGTTTCTCCACCTTGACTGCACAACATAAACCCTTGCAGAACTATAAAAAATACTGATGCCTGGGTTCCTTCCCTGAGGATTCTGACATAATCAGCACAAGGTGCTACCTGGACATTGGGAGTTTTCAAAGCTCCCCAGGTGAGGCAAATGTGCAGCCAGGGCTGGCTCCCACAGCTTCCAGGATGGGGCAAGTGTCAGGAAGGCTAAGCTGGGGAGAGAAGGTGTTTACTAATTTAAGTCAGCCAAGCAAGAACCCAGAGCCACTATGGAAATCAGTATGGAGATTCCTCCAAAACCCAAAAACTAGAAATTCCATTTGACCCTGTTATAACTCTCCTGAGTACATTCCCAAAAGATTTGAAGATATCATGCTATAGTGATACATGCATGCCCATGTTTATAGCGGCACCATTTACAGTAGGTAAGCTCTAGAAACAGCTTTGATTCTTATCACCACATGAATAGATAAAGAAAGTGTGGTACAGATACATGGGGAATATTATTCATCCATAAAAAAGAATGAAATGATGTCATTTATGGGGAAATAGATGGATCTTCAGACCGTAATGTTAAGTGAAAGAAGTCAGACACAGAAAGTTAGGTACTGCATGGTTTCTCTCACATGAGAAACCCAAAATGTAAAATAAATTAAAGAATACAATAAAGGAGAGATGGTAGGAAACAGGGAAACAGACTTTTTGGAGATGGGGAAGATAATCGGGAGGAGGAGGATATATATATATATATATATCCTCCTGGTTTATACATATATATATATGTATATATATATATACATATATATATCCATCCCACCAAAAATATATACACACTTCAGAAAAAGAAAAAAATTGTATCAATACTAAATTTATTGTGACATTATGAGATTGATACAAGTTACATTTGGCCTCTGCACTTCCAAGAGGTGCTCAAAATTCTGGCCATGAGCTTCCAAACATTTATTAGTACAGCAAACTGCTGCTTGGGTAACCTTGGTCATTGAGATTGCTGCACATGCATTTTCAGTTTCTTCGCTAAAGGCCGGCAGTGTGGTGGGTTTTGTGTAATATGACATCCTCTAGGCTCTCCCATGTGAGGACTGACACCGTCTGTCCAAGAAACATCATACTATTTTTCTTTTTCTGAAGTGTGTATGCATTTTTTTGGGCAAGACTCTGTATATATTCCCCCAAATGTATTATTATTATTACGATTATTATTATTATTATGTATCACAAACATACAATAACAAAAGCTTCTAAAAATTAAAAAAAAATAACTTGGAGCCAAAAGTGTGTGATTAGGACAAATGCAGATTCTTCTTAGAATGCCAGAGAGGTGCTGGGGCCCCGATGGAATGTGGGACAGAGGTTTGGTTCACTTACATGGGACTCTAAAGAGCTCGGATGAGCCTAATTTTGCAGACCTGTTACCCATGCCAGATGGAAACTCATTTACAATGGGTCCAAAGCTGCAACAAAAGGTATTTAGTGCCCCATATTTTAAGTTCTGAGGATTGACAACTGTTAGGGCTGGCCACCACTTCACAGATCTTGTTGTAGGGTCCCAAGCTTTCTGCCCCAGTTACCCAGCTGCAGTAAGAGGTCTAGTTTGGGGCTGTGTAGTGTTCCCTTTCTCTCAAGCCAAGAGAGCCACTCATGGAAACAAGAGTTGCTAGAAATTGTTATGGTTTGTGTCTAGATGCCCTCTCAAAGCCTCATTGACTTTTATTTTATTTCTTTTATGAAGAACACAAATCTATATTTGAAAGAACATTTCAGCATTTTCCCACATTTATATTTTCTTTTCAATCAGATTTTATTGTTACATTTTAGCTATACATAATGATTCCATTCATCATAGAGAATTTGTACCTGTATAAAATAGAAATTGATTCTTTTCTCCCCCATAACCTATGATCCCTTCAACCCTGCCTCCCCTCCCCACTTACAAAAGCTTTATTTTCATTTTTTCCTTGTTTTCACTCTCTCTTTTACCTTTCCCTTCTTTCCTTTCCTCCTCCCCTCTCCCTTGTTTCCCTTCCCATTTGAACATTCTCTTCCTATTTTGCAATACCTATTATATATTTTGGTCCTTATTTACACTTTCATTTTCTTACACCAGAGAAACAATAAGGTATTTATACATATGTGTCCAATTTATTTCACTGAAGGGTACTTATGTACTTTTAGATGTGGCTTTTTTGGAGGCAGCTGAATCTAGAGGTTGTGACTGATTTGTAGCGCAATTCTGGAATTAAGGGTGCTGGAATCAAGGGTGAGGGAACAGTCCACTGACTGAATTGGCATCATCCTAATCCCAGTAGTCTGGATAAGATAAAAGGGGTGGAAAGAGGCTTGTTTCCCCCTGTTTTGCTCTTGCTGCTTTTGCTGTCTTCCAGCACAATGAACTGTTGCCCCTCTGCCATGTGCCACCCTGCCTTGGAGCTAGCCGATTATGGACTGAAGCTTCTACCAACTGTGAGCTAAACAAACCTTTCCCCCTTTAACTTTGAGTGTTGGGTGTTTTGTCTCAGCAATAAGAAAATTAAGACAGAATTGAAATGACCTACCTTTTTATTAAGATGGTGACCAGTATCTAATCCTTTCCCTGAAAATCACAAAATGATTGCACTGGCACTGTGTCTGATACTGCCAAGGCAGAGAGGAAGCAACTTTAGGGGGGATAGGGGCCTAAGGGACTGCTGTGTGGAGGGGGTCAGAGACAAGCTCCTCAACTTTTTGTGGGTGCTGGGGATTGAACCCAGGGAATATTGAGCCACATCCCAACCCTTTTATTTTTTATTTTGAGATAGGATCTCACTAAGTTGCCCAGACATTCTACTGGTTCAGTCTCCTGAGAAATTGGGATTACATGCACTACCACGCCCAGCTTCAATTTCTTGATTTTTTTTTGAGACAGGGTCTTGCTATGTAGTCCAGGCTGGCCTTGAACTCACTATGATGCCCAGGACACCCTAAACCTTACATCTATCCTTCTGCCTCAGCCTCCTGAGTGCTGGGATTATAGACATGCACCACCATGCCTGGCTAACGTTTTGATTTTTGAAGAGAAAGTCATATACATAGCACATGACTACAAGCCTGAGAATTGTTACTTCAAGCTGCAACCCTTTAAGTCCCTCTGACCACACCCCAAATTTAAGGGAGACTCTAAATCCTGGCTACTCAGAGTATTGCATTTGTGTGCCAGATTGCACATTCTATCTATCCATCCCTCAATGCATGTTCTCACTCCTCATGGAAAGACTCTAGCCCCACCAATCAGATCCTCAGTTTGTGTGGTCCTATTGCAGTAAATTGGACCTTAACCTAAGATCTGACATAGATGCTTCCTACTATGCAAATCTCAGTATGAGAGAATAAGTTGTAGGTAAAAAATCCAAAACAAACAAACAAATGTCTGACTCAGTTTATATATGGAACAATCTCTGCTTCTCTGATAGAAAACAATAATCTTACACAGATGTTAACTGTAGTCTCAGCCAAGAAAGAACTCTGTACCGTAAGCTTCTTGCTAAGTATCTGCATGGCTTATGACTTACTGGTTGCAGGAATTCTGTTAATGTTGACACTAAAATTCTTTTCTTAAAAGCATTCACATAACGAATAGCAACAAACACTCAAGAGTTCATTTGAAGATTTTCAAACTGGGAGCAACATCATCCTTTACGCCAGTGCAGTGTCACAGTGATGCAAAAGCCACGCTAAAATTGTCTCATCAGGATTCATCAGCCTGAGGATGTTCTGTATTGGAAGGTGGGTGTCAGGAAAGCAAGAAAACCTTGTTAAGTTGGTATGAATTTGCAAAAGTGGCATAACCACTATTTATAATCTCTTTTTCTTGGATGAAAACATTGCCTAATCCAAATCCTCTTAATGCAAGGGGTTTGTTTCAGGCAAAAAATGAACAAGGTGGTTTTGTATTAAATCATGATACGTTCCAGCTAGTTGGGTCACCTTAGAACATGGTACCATTCCAAGGCAATGTAAAAATGACGGGAGTGCAAAAGAGGTCAACGCTCATGTTTGTCCAGTCCAGAATTCTTTTATGGACAGGAAACAAGGAATCTGTATGGAAAGGGGTAATTGTCTTCCTTTAGTGTCAGCACCCAAAAGATAGGCGTGTTCAAGACATTCACACTCTTTTGGTGGTCCACTGAGTATCTTATAAATGCATGTGAATATATTTTTTAAATGATCACATGTCGGGTTTAAGCAGTCAAGTAATAAAATTGGCCAGAATTGTATTTGCGTCCGTGCTCTGGAGTACTGACTGGCTTTGACTCACTGCTTAATCTTGACATCTGGTTTCCAGATACTGCTGACGTCTTTCCTGACTTTAACATAGTTCTGTCCTATCTTCATTTTTAGCTTCTTGACTCCATTGCTATGAGTGTTAACCCTGATGAGTAACTAGCTTGTTCATCTCCTTTACAGTATGAGAGAGGGTAAATGGACATTGGCACCTTTGGAGGAAGCACTGGGGAATATTTATTATATATATATTTTAGGTGCCATTTTGGACTTCTTCCCAAGGTTTCCCAGACTTACCTTCAATTGCTGTGCCTTGGATCTGTGAACTGACTTATATCTGGAAACTGAGATAAGCACTTCTTTTTTCTTGTTTTGTTTTTTTTGACACAGGGTATGTCTTAGTTACTTTTCTCATTGCTGAGACAAAATACCTGATGCCCAAAGTTAAGGAGGAAAGGTTTATTAAGCTCACAGTTTGTAGAGGTTTCAGTCCATAGTCGGCTGGCTCCAAGGTAGGGTGGCATATGCCAGAAGGGCATCACAGAGAACAGTTCATGGTGCCCACAAGGTAGCAAAAGCAACAAGGGAAGAAGGGAGACAAACCTCTTTCCATCTCTTATACTGTATCTAGTCTACTGGGACTAGGGTGGTGCCAATCCAATCAGTGGACTGATCTCCAAATCACCCACCCTTAATCCTGGCATCATACCATGAATAAATCACATACTTTAGATTCAGCCACCTCTGCAAAAGCCCCATCTAAAACTACATGAGGCTTTGGGGAGACATCTAGATACAAACCAGAACAGGGTCTTACTATGTAGTTCAGGCTGGCCTTCAACTCACTATGTAGCCCAGACTGACCTCAAGGTCACAGCGATATTCGTGCCTCAGCCTTCTGAGTGCTAGGATTACAGCCATGTGCCACCATGCCCAGCTGCTGGAGATGGAGACATTCCTTATAAGGACACAAGTCATGTTGAATTACGGCCACCCTAATGACTTCATGTGATTTAAAAGATCTTATCTCCATTTTGAGGGTTAGTACTTTAACATATTAATTTAGGGAAGGACATAATTCAACACACAGCAAGAGCCATTATGGCAATTACTTCAGTCTTGCCTAGGTCATTTAAATATGATTATTAGGCTTTTGTAGTCTGGAATTCTATCACCTATCCCTTAATACAAGGGACCCCAATTCCACCACATCATCTCCTATTAACAATCCTGGCTTGCAGAAAACAACCTTTGTGTGTGTGCATATGGAGGGGACTGGGAATCCTACCCAGTGCCTGCACATATTAGACAAGTGCTTTCACACCAAGCCATTGACCTCAGAAAAAGTGGGCCAGTGAGTGCTGCCCCTTCTCTGTTGTACTCAGTGAGTATGGCAAAGTCAGCTGGGAAACCACTACAGTATTAATGGAAATTCTCAGGAATTCTCAAGAGGAAATCTTGGCCCCTGAAGAACATGAGGATGGGGTGGATGGTCTTTGACTTCGTGATGAGGTAGGACAAGTCCGTGAGAAGGTGGTTATCACTTAAAAGTGGAGTGTCCCTCAAAGACTCATGTAAATGAGTGATTGATTACCAATGCAGCAATATTCAGAGCCTAGAAAGATGATGGGTTCACAGCTGAGTGGACTATTGGGAGGTAGGGTCCATTTAGAGGAAGCAGGTCACTTGTCCCCTGTCCCTTCCTTTCTCTCTCTGCTTCCTGGATGCCATATGGTAAGCAGCTGTCCCACACTACACTCTGCCACAATGATATTTCTGCCTTGCTACAGGCCTGAAAGCAATGGAGCTACCTAAGCAATGGACTGGTACCTCTGAAACCATAAGCCAAAATAAATCTTTCTTTCTTTAAATTATTTATTTCAGATATCTTGTCACAGTGATTAAACTCTGGTTAACACAGAAGTCTTTGAAGGAGTGATTTAACTGTGCAGTTGCCTTCCCAGAACTAAGATCCTCTTCCCTGGATTGGTCCCCATGGTTCTTTCTGATAGTTGTATCACCTTCTCCCACTCATCCAGTGTCCTCTTCATCACCACCCTCTTACTGTTCCTACACTCAAGTCACCTAATTCTTTCTGCACCCGACTCTCACTTTGGTCAGTCCCTTCTTCTCCATGCCTGAGCCCCTGCCCTGATTCCAACCTCTACCCTCTGTAGCCCACAGACTGCAGAGGCCTTGACCCAGGGCCCAGTGGAAATTGTCCTCCTCTGCCTGCAGGGACTGTTTCTGGGGTTTAAGGCAGCTAGGAGCATATTGTCACATAACCAAATGAGGAGCATTTAGAATTTACAACCCTTTTTATGCTCAGAGAGATAGTGAACCTCATTCTGAGCTCTGGGATGAAGACTGCAGTAGTACCTGCCCTGTAGCCTGAGTGGAGGACTTACTTATTCACTCAAAACCAGGAAAATATAGAATGAGCCACCAGGGGGCGACAGCGACCCTGTTTTAGTAAATTATAATTAATCTTGATTTTTCCCCCCTTACCGTGTACATATATTTTCCACAGGCATGACTGTACATTTGTTCACTCGTTTCTCAATATGAGAAATAAAATAAAATCTATGTATAGAGTAAGGATTTTATCTCTGATTGCCCCTTTGGAGACAATTATATTATTTTATATAAAGGATATATTACCAGGACCTCAGGAGTTCCACTTGTGCCTCCTTCCACTCACTACCCAATGAAAATAATTAGTGTTCTGACTTCTTTTTTCCTTTTCTTTCTTTCTTTTTCCTTTTGTTTTTGTTTTGTTTTTTGACACAGGGTCTTGCTGTGTAGTTTAGGCTGGCCTTGACTTCACTGAGTAGCCCAGGCTGGCCTTGAACTTGTGGTGATTCTCCTGCTTCAGCCTTCTGAGTGCTGAGATTACAGATATGCACCACCTGGCTAGTGTTCTGACTTGTAAAACAATAATTCCGCATGTTTTTGGCCTTTATATAAAGCAAATCAAGTGGTTTTTTTCTTACTGTTGTTGCATTTTTTATTCTTTTTTCTTTTTTGAAGTGTTACAAATTTCTAAGCAAGAGCTCTACTACTGAGCTACATTCTCAGACATATATTCCTTTGTTTTTGTCATCTTTGCTCAATATTATGTTTCTGAGACTGACCCATACCTATGTGTGCAACTGTAGCACATTTATCTTCATACTCTGTGTTCCATTATGTGATTATACACAGTTCATTCTATTTTTCATGACCATTTGGATAAATATCCAGTTATTGAATATTACAAAATGTGCTGCTATGGGATTATTGGTGTAGTTCAGTAGAAGCCCTGGCTTCAGTCCCTAGTACAAAAAAAACTCCAGTGTATTGCTTTGAATATTCTCATAATTGTGTACAGGTAAGCATATGCATAGATTCTCGTTAGGTGAAGACCTTGGAACAGTGTTGCTGGGTTATAGGAAATGAATTTATTCAGATTATCCAAACAGTGTTTGAAGATAGTTGCAACCAATTAATACTTGCAACATCAGAGTATGAGAATCCTGGCTGTCCTACACTCTCATAAACCAGTCACTCTAGTGGGTTTGTGGTGGGGTCATGTTATGGATTTAATTTACACTTTCATGATAAGTAATGAAGTGAAGTACATTTTAATGTGTTTATTGTCATTTAGAAACACCTGCTCAAGTTTTCTGCCAATGTTTCTACTCTTTTTTACTCTAAAGTTTTGTTTTTATTTTTGCTTTTCAGTGTTGGAGATACAACCCAGGGGCTCAGACATGCTGGGGAAATGCTTGATCCCTAAGATATGTCCTAGTCCCAGTATTCTTCTCATTTACAGTTACTTTTAAGCATCTTTATGTACATTGGATACAAATCCTTTGTTGGATGTGTGTATTTCAAATATCTTCTTTTATTTTGTAAATTGATTTCAACTACTCAAAGTGTTTATTGATAAAAGATGTTTATATCATATAGTATTCATTTACTGAGACAGTCTTGGTATGTGGTTCAGGCTCACCTTGGACTTCTAATGATCCTTCTGCCTCAGCCTCCTTCAAGGCTAGTGTGTTTTGTTTAAGAAATTTTTGTTCATTTCATGATCATGATTATGACTATATTTATCTGAAAGCTCTCCTGTTTTACTTTAGCATTTTGGTTAGGAATTCAACCTGGAATTAATTTTTATGTATCAAGTAAGATAGTGGTCAAGGTCTACTTTTTCACAATTTGTACATCTAACTGATGGAGCACTGTTTACTGAAAAACACATTCCTTTCTTAATTCACTATTATATCATTGTAGTGTCATAAACTTGGTTACTCTATCTATGGGTGTTTCTTTCTGGAAACTCTGTTCAGTTTTCTCGGTCAGTTTGTCTATCTTTATATAACTATTACACTGAGCTTATTGTAGCTTTATGACAGGTCTTGATATCTGCTGCCGTAAGACATTCAAGGCAAGATTGCGTTGGGCATTTCTGGCCCTTTCACTTTCCTCATAAATTTTAGAAATAGCTTGGTGTGGTGGCACAAGCACCAGGAGAGTGAGACAAGAGGAATGCCATGAGTTCAAGGCCAGCCTGGGCTACATAACGAGTTCTAAGCCACTCTGAACTATACAACAAGAACTTGTTGTTATAGTGTAGTTGGATGGCCCCCACGTAAACCTCATGTACTCATGGATGGGCCTGCGTCTGGCATTCGTGATTGGTTTGTTGTCTGGCACTGGGATTGGTGGTGTGAGTGCTGCACCTGTCCAGGTGTGGAGCTGACATACAGTGTAAGGGCAGGAAGAAGGCGTGTCTTCCCTGTCTTGCTGGTTTACACATTGCTGTTTGCAGTGGCCATGAACGGCTGCCCCCCAGCTACACCATCCTGCCTGCAGCTAGCTGAGTATGGACTGAAACATCCAGAACTATAAGAAATAAACTTTCCTTTTCCTAATTTTGGGTGTCAGGTATTTCGTCTCAGCAACGAGTGAAAAGTAACTAAGACATCTGTCTAAAAAACAAAAAAAGTTTAGAAATAGCATGTCAATTTTTTACCCACACACACACTGCTGAGTATTTTGTTGCTTCTATATATCTATTTAGGGAGAAATAACACTTTCATAATATTGAGTCTTCCAGTTCACGTTTGTGGTGTATGTTTCTATGTATTCACTGCTAGGTTTTATTATTATCTGGGTATAGAGAAATCAACAGTTCACAAGATGACTGCTGTTGAAAAGAGAGTTGGTTACAGTTCCCAAGAGGAAGGGGCAGCCCACACTAGGGGAGTGGGCAACACACCAGGAAGAATTAAGATGGTCAGGAGATAAAAGAAGGAAAATGGTGGGCAAGAGCCTTTAAGGTGCTGCCATAGCAAAGAATGGGTAAGGCATAGCAACGGAGTTTAGGATTGGCTGGTTTGAATAATTTCAGTGGGTTCTGGGACAGGAAGGCTGTCCCTAGTGTCTGTTACCTGGCCTTTGGGGGATTTGGCAAGGTGGAGCTGGGAACACTCAATAAAGAGAGTGATTGGTGGTTGGGCCTGTGAGCTCAGATTGGCTACTTTGCATTTGAAAAACACCCCCATGGGTGTCTTTTACTCTCTTTAGAAATTTCCCAGCTGTGGGAAGGGTTGTACCTCCAATGTCAACAAGGTTCCAGGTGTCAAAGCACCAAAAATACAGAATAAAAAGTCATAATTAATATACTTAATTTCAGCAATATTTGAAGCTTTCAGTGTGAAGTTTTATACTTTTTTAATGGTTTTTTTGAGACAGGGTCTTGCTTGTAGTTCAGGCTGGCCTTGAACTATGTAGCTGAGGCTGGCCTTGAACTCCTGGAAATCCTGCCTCAGCCTCCTGAGTGCTGGGACTACAGTTGTGTGCCACCATCCCCAGGAAGGTCTTACACCTTTTAAAAAGGTTTATTTTCAGGTACTTGACAGTTCTTGGTGCTATTATACATATTGTTATTGAGAAATTAATTTTTATTTTTTTACCTGGTTGCTTGTGGTATGTGTAGTATATGTAACACTATTACTCTGGTCTCGAACAGGATGATTCAGGACCTGAACTATGGTAAAGGAAATTCCTCTTCATTCTTTAGGAAGAGTTTCTTTAAAGGAATTACATAAGCAACTCAAAATATATCACACACATAAGTTTAGGTTTAGTTCTTATCCAAGAAAGTTTTCCATTTGGTCTAGAGATAAGAGGGCCTTTACTGCAGTCTCTGTGGCTGTTCAGGCCCTTTGGGGATCTGTTGGCTGCGTCACAGACTCCAGGCTCTGTTTCAAGGCAAGGTGCACTTCTCGTTTTTGCTTTTTGCTTTTTAGAGACAAGGTCTCACTGTGTAGTCTGGGCTGGCCTTGAACTTGTGGCATTCCTCCTGCCTCAGCCTCCCAAGTGTTGGGATTACAGGCCTGTGCCATCATGTCTGGCAAGGTGAACATTTTCCAAGGGGTCTTTTGAAGACAATATAGGGCCTGTCCCATGTGAAAACTCCTGCTTCCACATTGATGATAAATGCAGGAGTTTCTGGGAGACAGAGGGGTGACGTGTTACAGAACTTGAACAGTGGTGGAGAGACCTATAACTTCCTTTCTTATAGCTAGACATTGAGGAGGATCCATACAGGAGACTTTGGCTTACATTCTATTTTAACCTATAGGTCTAGGGAAGGGCATGGCCTTCCACCGAAAGCATAAGGAGCAGTCTTTAATTCTGGGGCTAGGGCCCTGAAGCAAAGAAGAAGAGGGTTTAGTGAAAAGAAAGGGTCCTACATCATATCCTCAAATCTTTCTCAGGTACTAGTGTTCTTAACAGGGTCTGGAGGAAGTTCACAAATGCTCTGCTTGCCTCTAGCTGGATGGGCCAAGTCTCATGACAATCCATATTCACACAGGGCCTGTTTCCACAATCCTTAAAAACTAAGTCAATGGTGGTGAACCTGTGGCACGAGTGCTACTGTGGGCTGTTTGTATCATTGAAAGCTCGAAAAGTTCACCATCCCTGGACTAGGTGGCCTCTGAGCAAGAACATCACCTTTAATTTTTGTTCTAAATCAGAGGTAGAAATGGCTTAGGCAAGAAGGCAAGAGCACCCTGAATCCAAGGATACTCAGGTGTTCTTGCTTCCCTTCTTCCTCTCTTAACTGCAGAATCCAAGTGTATCAGTTTGCTAGGGTTTCCCTAACAAAGCACTGTAGACTGGGCACCTTCAATGATGGAATTTATTTCCTCACTGTTCTGGAGTTCTGAATCCCCAAATCAAGGTGTCAGCAAGATTGGTCTTCCCTAAGGTCTCTTTCTTTGGCTCGAAGAAGGGCATCTTTTCCCTGGGTCTTCTCTCTGTGTGTGTCTGCATCCAAATGTTCTGTTATAAGGACACGAGTCACCAGTCAGGCTCGTCCTCTTAAAAATTACTTCTTTAAAAGTCTCATCTCCAAATAGAGTCACATTCTGGGATACTGGGAGTTAGGACTTCAACATATGAAGTTGAGGTGACACAATTTATTTATTTATTCATTTTCCAATTCAACCTTTAACAACAGGGATATAATCAGTTCATGTAAAAAGAATTCAAAGGAAACTCTTTGATCTTTGTAGGTGCCTGAAATTTTGGTTCAGTGAACCTGGCATAGGTATAAAGTCAAAGATGTTGTACACCTGGATTCTGTAGTATTCCAGCCTCAGTTTCCCCACATAGTAGTTTTGTTTTCTTCTATACTTTCCATCAAAAGACTGATGCTGGGTGTGGTGTGCATGCCTGTTAATTCCAAGACTTGGGAGGCTGAGGCAGGAGGATTGCTATAAGTTTGAGACCAGCCTGGGCTACAAAGTGAGTTCAAGGCCAGCCTGAACCACGTAGTGAAACCCTGTCTCAAAAAGACAAAAAACTATGGTGAATATGATCGTTATGTGTATCTAAAATGTATGAATGAAATCTGATTGAAGAAAAAAAAGACTTGACTTATTTTCATTAAACTATTTAAACTGAGTTAGCTCTGGATGAGCAAGTATTTTTATTTAGATTTTGTAATTATTTTGTTGAAAGTTCTGATATTCTATAAGTGGTGTTTTCAAGAAATTCGTCCATTTTATCGAGGATGTCTTTTTTGTATAATGTTGTCCATCATATCTTTTTATTTTCTTTTTTGTGGTTTTTTTTTTACCCCAGAGGATCTTGTATTTTATTAGAAGTGTTAAATGTCTCTCAGTATTGATTTACTAAATTTGTGTATTCCACAAAATAAATGCTATTATAAAATACAGTAATTCATATCAGATGCAATGAAAAGCATAGATCCTTGAACCACACCCAGTAGGAAACATTCTGATTGTCACTCAACCCTTTTAATAAGAACCCCCTTCCAGTGTTACAGACAAAGTTGATCTTCCTTGTAATGTGCTGTCTGCTGTTTTTCTGTTTCTGTCACAGTAGCTATAAATAGTTGCTTAAAGATATCGTTATCTAAATTCCTGCCAATCGGGACCAACTGATTGGTTCTGTCAGTGTCATCTTTCCAGCCAGTAACAGTTCTTCCAGACTGCAGGGCCATGGACACCTTTGATATACGCAACTCCTTTAACTCCCTCTGGCCTTCTTGCAGTGATTGCTCTTGTTTCCTGTGATCTTTCCGCACAGCAGATTCTGAATAAATATACTTAAGCCTTCTTCCTTTGCATCTCTTCATACTTCCAATGTGACTAACAATATTTCGATCATGATGAGGTGGTGTCACCAGCACATGTTGAAATTTTTTTCTGCAAACATATTCCAGAGACTAATACATTAGATAGATCAGCTGTTGCTTTTCATGCTTCTAGAAATTTCCCTAGCCAGTTTATTGACCTAATGGCTGTTTTTTATTTGCTTAAATCCTCTTCTGGAACCAAGTCTGTTTTATTGATGGGAAGGACACTGCCAAAGCAACTTGTCTAACAGTGTCACTGATGAGGCCTCCAAATTTTCTTCTGTTAAATGTTTTAATTCATATTTTGAATATACCACAGCTGTAATACCATCAAGATAATCATTACTCCTTAATTCAGCGTCACTCCAAAACATAAAAACCATACCGGGATCGGCTAACCAAGTGATCTCTAACAGTATGTAATCAAATTTCTCTTTTGCATCAAATTTTTCAAAGTTTACAGGCCATTGTCCTCCACTGAATAGCAGAGACCACTGTTGCCTAGTTCCAGCCACTCTCCATGGAGCTTACCACCATGCCTCCTACCGAGTTCCTTTAAGATGACTGCTTCCTCTACTCCTTTATTATGTCTCTCTGTTGAAGTACAGTTCTGTGTTTTCTTCCCAGCACAGAAATGTGCCGTGATGACTGTGACCAAGGTGCTGATGCCAAGGCCACACTTTGCTTTCTCCCGTAGGGACCAGCTCGGCACAAGTTCTCCTTCCCATTCACAGTGCCATCAGCCTGTGACATCTGGGCCTCCAGCACTCTCCTCCTTCATCTCTGGAGCTGGGACCAAGGTTTTATTTTCTTTTTAAAGTTTGTATGGTATGTAGTAATGGTACTCTTGATATGGACAATTGATACTTGTTCTCTTTTTTCTTTAGTAATTCTTGCTTTAGGTTTATCAATTTAAAAAATATTTTCTGCCTGGCATGGTGGTGCGCATCTGTAATCCCAGCACTTTGGACGCTGGGGCAAGAGGATCGCTGCACATTCAAGGCCATCTTGCACTACACAGTGAGTCCAGGCCAACCTGAACTACATAGGGAGACTTGTCTCAAAAAAATATGTGTATATATATATATATATATATATATATACACACACACAAACACACACACACATGTATATTCAGAGAACCTATTTCTTTACATTGTTGATGCTTTCTGTTGCATTTTTCCAGTTTTACTAATTTTTGCTACTGTTTTTATTAGCTCCTTGCCTTTGCATGTGTTCATCTTGATTTTGTGTCCCTTTTCTAAATTTCTTCTTCTTTTTTTCTAAATTCTTTTATATACTGTGGCTTAACTTTCTTTTTCTTTTTTTCTTTTTTTCTTCTTTTTTTTTGAGACAGGGTCTCCTTGTGTAACCCAGGCTGCCTTGAACTTGTGGCAATCCTCCTGCCTCAGTCTCCTGAGTACTAGGATTACAGATGTGAACCACCATGCTGGGCTCTCTGGTTTAACATTTTATTTATTTATTTGTTTTTTTATCTCTTTAATTTTTGTTGTCTTTCTAAAGTGAGAGACTTTTTTAAAAAATTTATTTATGATTATGTTTATTGGTACATTTTAGAAATACATAATGATCACACTTATCATGGGGAATTTGTACCTGTATATGATACATCTTGATTCTTTTTTTCCCATGCCCCTACCCTCCCTTCAACTTCTCTTCCCTTCCTCATTTATAAAAGTTTTATTTCCATTTTTCCTTCTATTCTCAGTTTTTTTCTTTTCCTTTCCTTTCCTCCTCCTTCCTATTTCATGCAGGGCTGCAGGTATGGTTCAACATATGCAAATTAGTAAATGTAATACATGATATCAACAGAGCAAAGGTCAAAAAACATGTAAACATCTCCATAGATGCGAGAAAAAAAAGGATTTGACAAAGTCAAACACTCATCCATGATAAAAACCCTGCAGAAAATTGGAATAGGTGGTCATTATCTCAATCTGATAAAAGCCATCTATGACAAACCAACAGTCAACATCATACTAAATGGACTAAAACTGAAAGCTTTCATTCTAAAATCAGGAACAAGACAAGGATGTCCACAGTCACTAGTCCTATTCAATATAGCTCTGGAAACATTAGCCAGAGCAATTAGACAAGAGAAGGAAATAAAAGGAATAAGGATAAGGAAGAAAGAAGTTAAAGTATTATTATTTGTTGATGACATGATACTCTACATAGAAGACCTCAAAATCTCCACCAAAAGACTTATAAATTTAATAACCATATTAAATAGCATAGCTGAATACAAAGTCAATGCTCAAAAATAAGTATCATTTTTCTATAAGAATAAAACTCATTGAGAGATAAATTGGGAAAATAACATCTTTCACAATAGCATCCGAAAAATGAAATACCTAGGAATCAATCTGATGAAGGAAGCAGAAGATGTCTATAATGAAAACTACACTATTCTAATAAGGGAGATCAAAGAGAATGTCAGGAAACAGAGAGACATTCCTTGTTCTTGGGTGGGAAGAATGAGTATAGTGAAAATGGCTATATTTCCAAAAATGTTTTACAGAATTAATGCAATGCCAAGTAAAATACCATTAACATACCTCACATAATTAGAGAAAACAATCCTAAAATTCATTTGGAACCAGAAGAGACATAGAATAGCAAAAGAATTTCTGGGCAACAATGGCAAGGCAAGGAATATCACACTACCTAATCTGAAGTGATACTACAAAGCCACTGTGGTGAAAAACAGCATGGTACTAGCAAGAAAACAGACTTGAGGATTAATGGAATGGATTAGAAGATGCAGACACAACTACAAACACACTGAGATAGCTTATCTTTGCAAAGGAGCCAAAACCCTACACTGGAAGAAAGATAGCCTGTTTCATAAATGGTGCTGGAAAAGCTGGCTTTCCACATGCTGAAGATGAAAAGTAGACCCATATATTTTAACATGCGGTAAACTAAAATCAAAGTGGATCAAATATATAAATATTAGAACAGAAACACTGAGTCTGCTGGAAAGCCGAATAGGTAGAACTGTTGAAGATACTGGTGTAGGCAAAGACTTTATTAACAAAACCCTGATCACACAGGAGCAAACAGAAAGATTCAACAATTGGGATCTCATCTTTTTTTCTTTCTTTCTTTTTTTTTTTTTGTACTGGGAATGGAACTCAGGACCCTGCACTTGCCATGTAGGTGCTGTGCCACTGAGCTATATCACTGGTCTGGGGAGTTTAATCTTATTAAAAAGCTTTCGTACAGTAAGAGAAACCACCAAGAGAGCAAAGAGACAACCCATAGTGTTGGAAAAAACTTTTTTTCGGATGTTCCTCAGGTATCTAGAATACATAAAAAACACAAAAATCAGACCCTCCAAATTTAAAGACCCAATTCAAAAATGGACATCTGAAATAAATAGATACTTCTCAGATAAAGAACTACAAATGACAAATAAATATATTAAAAAATGTTCAACATCACTGGTCATTGGAGAGATGCAAATTAAAACAACGCTGAGGTTCCATCTCACTCCAGAAAGAATGGCTGTCATCAAGAAATCAATCAATAACAAATGCTGGAGAGGCTGTGGGGAAAATGCAACCCTTCTCCACTGTTGGTGGGAATACAGACTGGTGAAACCTTGTGGAAATGGATGTGGAGATTCCTCAAAAAACTAAAATTAGAGGTTCAATTTAATCCAGTTATTCCCCTTCTTGGTATCTTCCTGAAAGAATTAAAAGCATCATACCACAGCAATATATGTGCAACCATATTTACAGTGGTATAGTTTGTAATAGCTAAATCTTTGAAACAGCTCAAATGCCCATCAACCAATGAATGGATATGGAAAGTGTTTTTTTTAATACAGTTGAGTACTATTCAGCCATAAAGAAATATAAGCTTGTGACATTTCTAGGTAAAATGGATGCACCTTGAGAACATAGTCTTAAGTGAAGTAAATTGGACATAATGGAGTACTAGTCTGACATAGAGAAGGATAAACTTGAGTCACTTATGGGAAAATGGACGCACCTCAAGACCATAATATTAAGTCAAACAAATCAGATATGCAAGCTTAAATATCACATGAATTCTTTTTTATGAGAAGCCTAAAGTGTAAATAATTAACGAGCAAAATAAAAGATAGCTGATAGCAAATAGGGAACTAGATCTTTTGCAAAAGGGAGGGGGACTCAGAGATGAAGGGAGGGTGCAGGGATAGGAAGGAAAGAGGGTAAAAACGTTAAGATGTGTTATGTCCGTGTACCAGCTCCCCATGATGAATGTAATCATTATGTACTGCAAACATGTATCAATAGAAATTAAAATTAAAAGAACTAAAAAATAAAACTCCTGTTAGTGTAAACAAGAAATCCTGTTGGTTCTGATATAATGTCAGTCCTAATTATTACCTTAAAATGCTATATAAGATAAATAACTAGATTATCTCATCAAATGCTAAGCTCATCGAAATTCTGGCCTGGCTGTTCTAATACAGTTTGGTCATTCACAGTTCTGATTGTCTCCTAGAGCATTTACAGTCAGATTCTTGGAAAAGATTCTGTCAAATACTACTGACAAATTGTCTCTTGCTTTGATTATCTTTGCCATCATGAAGAGGATGCAACTGGTGTGCATGAGGTGCAAATTTATTAATCACAGGTCATCGTCTGGAACAATAACTGTAAGCTTGGGATTTAAAGCACAATGGACTTTCCCAATGACCCCCTAGTAACATCAGCAAATCTTGTAGTCTCGTGCATATTTTGTGTTGGCATCGTGGGGAGCTATGAGGATCTTGTGCCTGAGCATGGCATCACAGTGCTCGTTGGGCACATAGTGTGGAAGTGTACATGACGGGGAAGATATTGGAGGTGGCCGTGAGGGTCATGCAGATTGTGGATATCACCTGCTCACAATGGCCACGAAGAACATAGTTGCCCAAACTCCAAGCCATGGGCAAGGGAAAGGTAATATTTATCTCCTGTCTCCTCGTGGGCTTCCCCACCTGAAAGTCCAGTCTGATGTCCTGAAATGGTGGAGTACAGATGGTTGACATCACGGGAGAAGCCTCTAAAGGGTTTGAGGGAGTTCAGGGTGAGGGTGATTGCAATCAAGATGTTAACCCGGCCTGAGTCCTCCCAGGCCTGGGGGGATTGGGTGGGCACTCCTGCCTGCCCACTGGTCACTGTGCTCTCCGAAGTTGTGGTGTCGTTTGAGAGATGCTTCAGCGTTTCGTTTTTTTGAGACGCATAAGTCCAAGTCATTAAACCACAACGGAAACGTATCTCAATCCTCTACCAATTCTGGCGACTGAATCTCCTTGAGTTTAAAGACACAGCCCAGGGTCTGCAAGGCTATGGCCATGGCGCTGACGCTGATCATAAAGATGCCCAGAGGCAGTCGGCTGCTGATGGACAGCTTCGGATTCCCCAGGGAATTGACTGCTGAATATTACTGTGATCAGCTCCATCCTGCCTGGCGGGCTACTGCTCCACGCGCCTGGCCCAGAGGCCCGCGGCTCTGTAGACCTCAGGCTGCTCTGTAGACCTCAGGCAGCTCTGAGCTCATTGGCAGCGGTGCGGTGGGGCCCAGGGCTGCTCTACACCTTCTCCTCGCCGCGCTGGGGTCGTCGTGCGGCTCTGCAGGGGCGACATGAGGGACCAGACGGCAGCCCAGCTCCCATAGCCACGTAGACACAAGGGCTCTGCACTGACTCTGGCGACCATGGTTTCCAGGTGAAGCACTTTGATTATCTTCAGTAAAAATCGATATAGTAAAAAAAAAAAAAAATCACGCTAACATTTAAAATAAATAAACCGAGCGTGGTGGCACATGCCTGTAATCCCAGCACTTCGGAGGCTGAGGCAGGAGGATCACCACGAGTTTGAGTCCAGCTTGGGCTACATAGTGAAGTCAAGGCCAGCCTGAACTACACAGTGAGATCCTGTCTAAATAAATAAATAAATAAATAAATAAAATATAAATACTACTCTCATTCACGAAGGCAGAGCCCTCACTTCCCACAGGTCTTATCTCCTGATGCCATCACATTGGTGATTCGGTTTCAACATACAGATTTGATTATACTGTTTTGTTTTTGGTGTCTCTCAAAGTGCTTTGCTTTTTCACCTATTTGGTTATGAATTGTAGACTCATCCTTTGGATAATTTATATGTGGGGAAGGCTGGAAAGTACCAGGGGTCTCACCACCAGGGTGGCTTCCTGCAGACGTCAGAGTAGGTGACCCCCTTGCTTCTTTGGCAAAAGCCTTTGTGGGTTTTTTTTTTTTTTGTACTGGGGATCGAACTTACAACCCCATGCCTGCCAGGCAGGCTCTTAGGCCACTGAGCTAAATCCCCAGCCCTATTTTTTGAGACAGGGTCTCACTGTGCAGTTCAGACTGGCCTCAAACTCACAACGATCCTCCTGCCTCAGCTTCCTGAGTGCTGGTATGAAAGGTGTGCACCACCACGCTTGACTGGCAAAAGCCTTTGAATGGAAGCATTGCTTTACCTTCCATCACATGGGTACAGTGGCTACTTCGGTTCTTTAACACACAGACATGGGCAGCAGTGAGCCTTAAAACAAATAAATATCTATGGAGCCTAGAAATCATAGAAAAAAGAATCATCATTCATCCAGGGAGACAAAATAAAAGTTCATCATGTTTCTCATGTCTCTATAATAAAATGTGGAATGGTCATGCCAAAACAATAAGCAATAAAAGCATCTTACAGAAGAGCAGGTACATGGTGTGGGAGTTCTGGGCCCTTCTACTCCATCATGCACTGGAGTTAATAAGCCATGCATGGGGAGTGAGGGTTGGGTCCTTTTGCCACAGCCCCTGTACTCTTCATCTCCATCCTCACCGTGGTCTCCACAGACAGGAGCCAAATCCGTTCTGCCCTGATTCTCACTTTAGTGGGTCCCCTCTTCATGCCCGAGCCCCAGCTCCCATCCTTGTCTCCCGTCCTCTCTAGCCTGCAGGCTGTGGAGGCCCTGTCCCAGGCTCCAACTGAGCCTGTTGCACTCTGCCTGTCATCACTGTTTCTGTGTCTTTAGGGAACTGAGAGTGTCCTGTTATCACAAGGTCAAACATAGCACTTAGAATTCCACAGGCTCACTCCGCCTGGACGTGGCCACTTGTCCTTGCTTACAGAGGATGTGCAAATCTTGATAATGCTGCCCTGAGATAAAACCTGCAATGGTATTTTCTCTGCAATCTGGGAGACAACATTCCTCCTTCAGATAAAAAGCAGACAACTACTGGACAAGCCACCAGGGGGCAAAGTTACTCTACATACTTTAGTAAATGCCAATTGCCTGTTATTACAAAAATGTGGAAAATACACATGAAACTTAGATCCAGATAAAAATTACTGGGTATTGGGCTAGGGAGTTTGGCTCAGTGACTTAAGCGCCTGTCTGACAGGCGCGAAGTTGTGAGTTCGATTCCCAGTGCCACAAAAAAAAAAAAAAAAAAAAAAAATTAGTGTGTATCTAATACCTTAACTAATCACCCAGATCATTGTGGCATTTTGTTTACATCAGTTTCCCCTCTACTTAAATGCAAATAAACACTTTAAATCGAGTATTTACTTGCATAGAATCTTGTTTTTAAAGTGCAACAAAATCTTGCGAAGATCTCTCCAAGGTTTTAAATATTTTTCTATTGCATTATTTTCTCAAGTTTAATCTTTATAAAAATATAGACAAGCTGGGTGAGTTAGCTCACACCTCTAATTCCTCCTACTCAAGTGGCTAAGGCAAGAAGATTACAAGTTTCAGACCAGTCTGGACAACTTAGCAAGACTCTGTCTTTAAATAATTTTTAAAAAGAGGAGCCAGGCATCATGGCACATGTTTTTAATACCAGAACTGGAGGAGACTGAAGCAAGAAGATCTCGAGTTCTAGGCCAGCCTGGGCAACTTAGCAGCTTAGTGAGACTATCTCAAAATAAAAAATAAACAAGACTTGGGGATCAAACTCAGCATGAAGGCCCTGGGTTCTGTCCCAATAGACACAGATAAAACCCACACAAAAACAAACAAAGACATGAACATAGACTTCATCACAGTTAGATTGTTTTACACATCATTGATGAACTCCTTAGCTTAGTTTATCAATGACTAATAGAGGAATTGCTGGTTCAAAAGCAGTGTAATACTTTTAGGTTTTGGACATGTATTGCTAAGGTGTTTTCCAGAAGGGAAAGCGAATGCTGTTGTGGCTCTCTCACTTGCAATATTGTTCATGTCTTTTAAACTCTGTGTCAGTTTGACAGGCAACATGGCATCATAGTTGTTTTAAATTATAAATTCTTCAACATTCGAATGTAGAGGAAAATTTTTTGGAAACAGGGTCTTGCTTCGTAGTTCAGTGGTAACGGCTACAGCATTTTGTTTTATACCATCTCATTAAAGATTAACTTTACTTTAAAAAATTGTCCCTTGTTTTCCCTTTGCCAAGTATTGTAACTTCTAAAGAAAGACCTTTAAATGGCTCAAATATTAACTACTAGAATCAACTATTCCAGGAATAGGGGACAAAGAGGGTGGCACATTGCTTTCTAGACCTCCTAGTCAATCATTTTTTCAGAGCCTGGAATACCTGGTGGTCTTCAAATCTCATCAAAGTGTGGGCCGGGACCTTGCTACTCTTGTTCTTCATTTAAAAGAATAAAGTTTAATCTGAAGGAAAATAGTGTTTCTTTAAAAGATCATTGGGATCGGTCCAGGAGACAAAGGTCATTTATAATCACAAGAATGTTTGAACTAAAGAGAAAGGAAAACATCCTGTAAGTGACAAAGATGGTTACGAGCCTAGATGCACAGCCCAGCACAAGGCCTTCCTGTCCATTTCCCCACTACCCTCCTTTTCTCCTCGTCAAAGCCCTTACCTCTCTTGAGTCAAAATGCAACTTTGAAGATAATAACCCTGCCATCTTCTCAGGATGTCCTTTGAATAAACCTGACTTCACTCTCACCAACCCTTGTCTCCCAACTACTGGCTTTTGAGTGGTGAGCAAAATGGAATTGAGTCCAATATTGGTCTTCCCTGAATTCCTAAGTAGCCAGGAGACAAGGTGATCGCTGGGGTGTTAACTGCACCCCTGAGACAGTGCCTCCCACATGAACTGTTTAGTATCTCATCAGTCATGGTAGAGTGGCATTGGGTTTGGAGTATTCATTAAGAAGTGCTGTAGGCTGGGCATGGTGGCACACACCTGTGATTCCTGCAGTTGGGAGGCAGAGGCCAGATCAGAGTTTGAGGCCAGTTTGCTACATTATGAGTTCAAGGTCAACCTGGACTAGATAGCAAAACCCTGTCTCAAAAACAAAAACAAAAACAAAAACAAAACAAAAAAAATGAAACAAAACAAAAAATGAACCTCACACATGCAATATTTTAAAAAAATGGCTTCGAACAACTGCACTGTAACAACAGCGAAAGTACTTGTAGGAGAAGAAAACACATGGCCTCAATCTACCCAGTTAAAGTATTAAATGCATTCATTTTCCCCCCTCTTTTCATATGCAACATTTCTTTTTTGTGACATTTGAACGACACAGCGGGATTTAGAAGATGTGTGTACATGTAACTATTAGACATAGGCCATGAGGTTTCAGTGGGATACGATGCCGAGCACAAACCTACAAGAAAATGCTAACGGGATCGGTTGGCTGACATGGACAGAATTGTGCTCCTGGGATAGGAACCCCAAGGCCATGGTTCAAAAATAGGCAGGGCTCACATTCTTTCCTTCCTTTCAGTCCTGTCCACCGCACAGGCTTCCATATAACAGAGTTATAATGAGATGAATATGCAAAGCAAAACACCTTTGCCTGGGAGCAATGATTCAGAACACGCTGCATCTGTGAGCTGGCAAAGGCACAGACCTACCTCTATGCCTTGCTGCCCTGAGAGTGGCTTGCAGACCACCTGTGTGAAGGTGCGACTCGGGTCCTCCTCTCTTCTCTCCTGCAAGTCAGAGTCACTGCACGGCTTCAGGCAAGTGCTCTGGAGAGCACAGACCCAGAGTGACTTCCTGAGTAGCAGATCCACATAGGAAGTCAGGATGGGTCAGGGCAGCTTTGGTGAAGCAAACAACCTTCCTGGCTTTGCTTCATGCTCAGCAGTTCTGATTATGGTGTGGCTCAGGGGAATTAAGACTCACCAGATTCCAGCTTACATTATAGGTGAATTAAAAATGCATCTAAATAGGCAAATGCAAGAGATATGTGTGAATGTCTATCCTCTCCCTGCATGGAAAATTGTTCTCTAGGTATTGTAGCAATAGACATGGAAAATGAGCACATAAGTTACATTTAATCGGGTAAAAATTCAAAATTTATGTTTGTTGAGGAAATTACTCATAGGCAAAATGAAAAGTAGACATTCCAGAAATATAAAAATTGTTATTGTGCTTCATATGTAAATGTTCATAGACATATTCAAGTAAAACAATGAAACACCAATGAAGGAAAGTGTAGAAAAGATATATACAAACAATCTAGCTAACACAAAAAAGAATAAACATCAAACATATGGAAAACTTTCAACCTGACTAGTAAATAAATAAAAACAAACCAACAAACAAAACCCCAAATGAAACGTTGTCTCTCCAAGTGCCATTTCTTTTTGGCCTGGGAAATTAGAAAAAACAACAATAAAAGGATATACTTTGGTGAAGATGTATTGAAATGAACAGTTTCATATAGAGCTGAAAGTAGTCTAAATAGTTAAAAATGTCCTGGAAAGCGATTTGATCAAAGTACAGAAGAGTTAAAAGTGGCCTGGTATTGTCTTTCTCCTCTCAATTTAATTTCTAAAATCTAAATCTAACAGATAAAGATTTATGTAAAATGTTTTTATGAAAGCATTGCTTATAACAACAAAATAATTGAAAATAACTGAAATAATAATATGGGAGTAGATATATATGTGATATCCACCTAATGCAAATATGCAACCATTCCATTTATCTTTTGTCAGAATCTTTAATGACATGAAGAATGCTCACAATATAAGCATACTAGAAAATAACGCGCTACTAAATGGGTCTGAATTTTAAAAATAAGTCTTTAGCATTATGGTGTAGTTTAAAAGCCCTGTATTCTGTCTCCAGCGTTACACACACACACACACACAAAGGCATAAAAGAATAAAGAAAGTAAGCTTATCTTTAACCATAGCTAGACATAAAAAGATAAATAAAATACCAAAATATTAAGAGCAATTTTATGAAGAGTTAAATCAAAATATCTGAGGCTGGGTCTAAACCAGCCTCCTCACTTTATAGATAAAGAAGTAAAAAGTAGCAGATACAAGGGTAGGATGCTGGCATTGGCCTAGCAGAGTCTGGAATTCTCCAATACCCTAGATTTCAACAAGCAGAAAGGATGAAAGAAAATTTCCTTGAAATGACTTTCAAAAAGAGTATCTCTTTAAAGGGCCATTCACCAGAGCTGTGTGAGTGTGTGTGTGTGTGTGTGTGAACAGTACTGAAGTTTGAACAGAGGTCCTTCTCACTGAACTACAGTCCCAGGCCCCCCTCTGATTTTATTTATTTATTTTTAATTTTAAGACAGTGTTGCTAAGTCGCTGGGTGCTCAAGATGGATTTGAACTTGTGATCCTCCTGCCTCAGCTTCCCAGAGTGGTAGCATTACAGGTATACACCACCATGCCTGACTCACCGTGTGTATTTTTATTTTATTTTATTTTTTGAGACAGGGTCTTACTATGCATTCCAGACTGGCCTTGAGTTCACTGTATAGTCCCAGCTGGTCTCAAAATTGAGACAATCCTCCTGCCTCAGCCTCCTAAGTGCTGGGGTTACAAGCATATGCCATCATGCCCAGTCGCACCAGGTATATTAAAACTCATTCTTGGGGAAGATACTATCTGAGTGGTGACTATTAGCTCAGGCAGACATATGTACCTCCCTAGGAAATTCTGCTGTGGAGAGATTTGGCTTCTTAGCAATAATAAGCTCCACAAGAAAGATTATGCTGAGTGACAGGTTCTCATTTGATTAAACAGTTTTAGTTTAATGCCCAAATTCACCCAATATTTGTTCAGCTTTCTGTTCACACAGTCTTAGCCTGAAGCCAAGGGACAGACTGCCATCTAGAGGTCTTTGGTACCACAGGCAACCAGCATTCAAACCTGTTCTGTTCAGGTTTGGGCAAATCATTTCCCTTACATGGATCTCAATTTCCTCACCAGTGAACTCAGGGTGTTTCTTACACTGATAGTTTCCAAACCCAGCTTCGTAGTGCATGGATGCCTTTAGAGATTTGTAATCACAACTGCGACCAGGCACGGTAGCATGCACCTGTGGTGACAGCTACTTCTGTAGGCTGATGCAGGAGAAGATCACTTGAGCTGAGAGTTTAAGGCCAGCCTGGGCAAAATACGGAGATTCTGACACAGGAAAACAATTTTCTGGATGTGCAGCTCAGTGGTAGTGTACTTGCCTAGTATGCTGGAGGTCCTGGGCTCCATCACCAGCACCATATAAAAAGACCTATAATTACAGTTGCTCCTCAGAATGATTCATGCTCGTTGAAAATGTACATACACTTAGCCTTCACCTTAGCTACTTTGACTCAGAGTGTGTAGAACAAAGTCAGAGCTTGTACACATGTACAAAACAAAACAAAACACAGCACAGCACAGCACAGCACAGCAAAGCAAAGCAAAGCAAAGCAAGACAAGGCAAGGCAAGGCAAGACAAAACACAAAACCATAATCCCAGCACTTGGGAGGCTGAGGTAGGAGGAGCGTTGTGAGTTCGAGGCCGGCTTGGGCTACAACGCGAGCCCAAGGCCGGCCTGAGCTACACAGTGCGACCCTGCCTCAAAAAAACCAGGATCAGGACTTTGGCTCAGTGACTTAAGTGTCTGTCTGGCAGGCACGACATTGTGAGTTCAATCCCTGGTGCCGCCAGAGAAAAAAACCAAAAAACAAAAACAAAAACAAAAGCAAAACAAACAAACAAACAAAAAACCCCAACAACAACAAAAAAACGTGCCCCAGCTGTTTTTGAAGCGCTTCTCAGGTAAAGAATCTTGGATGTAGGTGTTAGTAGATGTTCTTTCAACCATGGTAAGCAGGCTTTGTCACTCCAGGGCTTTTGGAAGCTTTTAATATTGTAATGTACACTGACAATCTTTAATCAGTATTTATACTAGGTGTTAGTCTCAAAGGTATTTGACAACAGAAGTAATACGTATTAACAATTCAGGCACACCAGTGTTCCCCAGATCACATTTTAGGATACCTTACACTAGGAGATAGTCAAGACCTCTGACTATGAACATTTTCTTTTTTTGTGAATCATTGTTCACAATATTACAGAAATTTCCTTGGGAAAATAGCCTATAGCAACTTCATGGGGGTGCTTTTCTGAAAGCGTTCTTAGCATCCTTGATGAAAATATATTCCCAAAGAACAAAATATTGCTGAAATCTTCACCTTTGGAGGTTTGCCCTGTTTTATTAACCCTGGAGCCAAAACTCTGAGCCAGCTTGGGACACTAGTTCATATCCCATCGCCACTGCTATCTCAGGTGGTGTCAAAGCATCCATATCATCACAAAGCAGAGGATCACTGACCCCATACTGTGGTCCAAAGCTCTCATCTTGCATCTGAACTTGGCACAACATTCGAGTTGTGAACTACACAAATATTTATTTTGTCTGCTGCTCTCCTGGAGGCAGACAGGAGACACTCTCAGTTTTCAGTCGACTTAGGGTACTTTGCAAACCCAGAGATGATTTCTTTCCCCCAAGTTCTTGATTTGACATTCACTCCAATGGATTGGAAGAAAATTATGACCTTTAAATAAAATCATAACTGCATCCTAACTTTGTTGCTATATTTTGGCTTTTGCCCTTTTATGAGACTCTTATCTAGACACTGGTTTATATTTCCATATACAGACCAGGGTAAATTGCAAAGAAGATTACAGCAAGCTCTCCTACTGATCGTTGCATGGGCCCTACTTTGCTCTACAACTGTTCCACTCTTTCAAGAGGGAAAGATGGAGTCTGTTTTTCTACCTTCATCAATGTGGTCTGGCTTTGGACTTGATTTAACCTATATAGAATGTGGGAGAAGGGGCCCTGGGAATTCTGAGCTGAGTCAAAGCTTTGAAGCTTCCACCCTAGTTCTCTTGAAACTTGTATCAAGAAGGTTGGGAGCCTAAATTTCCTGGGGCCTTAAGGAATTTAGGGTCCCTGAGCTATGTTTGTTCTGATTTTGCTTCTGCCACTCATATGCCCTTGAGCACGTGACTTGATTTCTCTAAAACATCCATGTAGTACCTGCCTGAAACAATATGGGACAGATTAATGCTTTGCGTGGGACTTATTAGAAGTAGTTTCTGGACTGTTGCAGCTATTACAGCACAGAGCTTGATAAGCTTGTCGTTTGTTTTATTACTGATCCAGAGTTGACAATGTATATGAGAAGCACTCCCTCCCCTCAGATCTCACCAGGTTTTCTTTAGGTTTTTGCCCTGTAGGACCTACTTCTGTTGTGAAGGTATTTAACATACCTTGTCACTCCTACAATGTTTTATCTTCCAAGCCCTGCTCCTCTTCATCCAGAACCGGTGCCTCTCATTGTCACTTTGGGGGAGTTAGGGTGGCAGAGTGAAACAGCCCTATAGAGTCCCCTGGTCTATGGATGGTGACAGCTCAGAGAAACTCCAGCAGCTGCAATTCCTGTCTCAGTGTGTCCTTGATTTTCTGAAACTATACTCACCTGAAATCACACATTCCCTCATAGAGAGACAGACTGAGAGAAGATGCTATGTACTTGGCTAATGTCCCCCATGATCTGGGGGGCCAGTCAGTGTAATTATGCATTGCAAACTTCCTCTGAACTGACAAAGATTTATTACTGGATGCCTATCACAAGCTTGAGAAGACTGTGTATGGTTCCCATCTCTGAGATAGTGCTGTAAGGGGGTCTAGCTAATGGTAATAACCCAAGCCATCTCTTCTCAGGCACTGTCACACTCTTCACCATCAAGAACGGTATTTCAGAGAATCTCTGGGGCGAGAGGCATGCACTTTAGGAACATAGTTGTGGGCATAGGCAAGGATAGCTGGTTGGAAGTGGATCATAGTCTAATCTGATACCCACTGTGTGACACACGAAATGGTGTGGTTTGCGACCCCAAGGCACGTGGTGCTGGAGGGAATAAACACTACAGAGACAAGGCTGATGGCACAAGTCTGCTTTATTCCTCCTGCTCTCCCGTTTTTACTCCCGTTAAGTGGGGAGGGGCCGAATCTCGTAGTGTGACAGAGTAGCCAATGGGGGGAGTCCACGAAGGTGGGGCATTCCTGGTGAGGAGCGTCACTCGGTTTGCCAAGGACTTAAGGCTCTCTGAGTCTGCTCAGGAGCCTTCCTCTGCCAGGGCGGCCAGCCAAGCCTCCAGGCCACGCAGCCCCACAGGTTCCCCCTCTTTTTTTATTAAAGCCAATTATATGGAGGCTAAAAGCGTCTGCTGGGAGCAGAGCAGGGCGAGACGAGAGGAGAAGCACCACATGAGGACAAGGCCTCCTAGTCCCAGGCAAAATAGAATATCATAGGTAAGGAGGTTGGCTGGAGACAGGAGATTGCAGAGACTGTAAACAATATCTGTAAGGAGAGAGTCAGTGAGGACAGGCACTTGGAGGGTTTGGATTTCTTGGATATGTTCAGTTAAGCATAGGGTGAGGTTCCAATACTCGGCATTATAGGGACCCAGGAGCCATTTGCAGAGAGGCGGTTATGAGTATATTTGGAAGGTTTGGGAGTCACGCACAGGCTGGTGGCCAGGTATCAGCGATCGCAGGATGTTGTAGTGACTTGCCATAGGTCGTGCAAATCTTGGTCGAGGAGGTCTATTTGTTGGAGGTTTAGGATGGCCATGTGAGTGTAGGCGTTTATTTGTTGTTGTACCTGTAGAGCTTCTGCCACTGAGGAGGAGAGATTGTTAAGTGCTTGGGTGGTCAAGGTGGCTTGGGTGAGGACCACTGCTGAGGCGGCTCCCGCTGCAGCTGCTGTAAGAAAAGCAACAATTAAGGCATCAATGGCAGAAGCCCCAAAGTCTCGTTTGGTTCGGGGACTGAGGGCATGCAAAGACACTTGCACAGGAAGGCCCGGGCCCTCCCACTCAGTGTTAGTGACAGGCGTCCAGAGAACCGACGGCCTGCGGAGCATCACCATGTATGGTGGTGTTGCATTCCAGCAGTTGGAGAGGGAGCAGTTGGAGGAAGAGGTGCAGTTAAATTGCGGGCCAGTGGAAAGGAGGAGGAGAAGAGGAGGTGCTACGCAAGCATAGGAGGTGCTGTTGAGGTGTGAGTGTTGTGTGGTGTTAAGTGTTGATGCCCAACCAGTATTGCTGGCTTGGTAGGAACCATTGAAAATAGATTGGTTGCCCATGAGCATTAGTGGGAGAAGGTCCAGGCAGCAGAAGGCGTGGCATAGGAAGTGTTTGCCAAATATAGGTAGTAGATGTTGAGCGGGCATAAGAAGCACGTTTGGCATAAGAAGATATGGAGGTACTGTTGACGTGGTATGGGAAAGAGGGCTGGGACCACAGGTCCTTTGCTTGGTTACAAAGGCTTTTGATGCCCCCCCAGGTGATGGGCTGGGCGTTGGTGGGGAGGCGATGATGACGGCGTCTGGAGGGGCCGCCTCCCAAGGGGCGGTCATCGAGGCTCACGCATTGCATCTCCGACGTCGGCGGGGGTCGGGGTGAGCCGTCACGGGTCAGACATCTCTGGCGGGGATCCACAGTGGATGCGGAGCAGTCTCTGGGAAAACACAAGCATAGCCTCTGCCTTGGGTTAGCAAGGGGACAGCGGGCTGCCATAGTTGGGTGACGGGGTCCCGCCAACGTACAAGCGGCAGGGGAGTAGGAGAGGCCAACAAGGCGCCCTAATGTTTGTGAGCGGGCGACAGCCCTTTATCATCGGAAGTTAAGAGATTTAGAGTTATAAGCGCCTTAGTTATAAGTTCATCTGGTGTACTGCGGGGGTGTAATTCCCCCTCTTTTTTTATGAAGGTCTTTAATGTTTGGTGGGTGCGCTCAACGATGGCTTGTCCTTGTGGATTATATGGGATACCGTGATGTAGGGTGATGTATTGGTTACATGTTTGTTGAAAGGCTTTACTGGTGTAGCAAGGTCCATCGTCTGTTTTTAAGTCCCAGGGAACGCCAAGCATCAGTATGGCCTTCTCTAGGGCCCTTGAGGTGTGGGAGACTCTCTCTCCTGTCATGGCTATATCCATGGTGGCACCCAAATAAGTATCTTTAACTACATGCATGTATTTTAATTTTCCAAAAGGTGGGTAATGAGTAACATCCATTTGCCATCTAGTGTTGGGCGTGAGCCCACGGGGGTTTTGGCTTTTGTTCAGCTTGACCCTTTTGGGGGCATTGTTTGGCAAAACGTTCAGGTGACTTGCAAGTAAAACATAATGGGAGGAAGGCTGTTCCTATTTGTAGGTGAGCAGCCAGAGCAGCTGCAAGGGCTTGGGCCCCCTGGGCGTTGACCTCTCTGCATGCCAAGATCCATCTATCTAAGTCTTCATGTCTAATGGGGCAGTCAAGGTTTTGCAAGTGGGTGTAGCGCCCTCAAAAATAAGTTCTTTGGCCAGGCATTGGCAGCTCCTTCATGTTGTACTTTACGCCTACATGACTCTAGGACCTTTGAAACAAAGGAGGCGAAGTCCTCATTAGGTCCTTGAAGTAATTTGTTCATTGGGGTTATAGGCCCCGCAGGGCATCGGTTAAATGCCCGCATAGCCGCAAGACGTACTTGGTCAAAGTATTGGGGGGCCCTTGGGCTTGGACAGCTGGCGAGGTGTCAACCCCCTCACCAGCCAGGCACTCATAATTGAGCCCTACATTTGTCCGTTGGTTTCTTTCAGCCTGCTGCTCACACTCATCTTTGTAGACCGCTAGCCAGTCTAAATATTGTTGGCTACCAAAAATAGCCCTAGCGAGTTGTTTCCAATCTGTGCGGCAATTGAGCTCCATGCTTACTGTTTCAAGTAGCTGTTGGGCAAAAGGCCCCTGGAGGCCGTCCTCTGACTGCCTCTCGTAAGCGTTTTAAGGTGGTGTGCTCATGTGGATACCATCGCAACGGACGAGCGGGGTTTTGGTGTAAATTAGCAGGAAACATATCATGAATTTCCTCCTTATATTGTTCCCAGTTTGGGGAGGCTGTATCTCTAGTTCTGCATAGCCCCTCATAATACTTGGTCCTTCACCGTGGGGTGCTTGTGAGTCCCCAGCCAGAGAGCCATGATAATTTGCCCATGGACTATTGAGTTGCAATGCTAGATCTTGACCAGCAGATGGCGCGCAAGGATAAGCTGGAGGTTCATCTGCCGCAGTTCCGCCTTTAAGAGGGGGCAAGGCAGTTCTTGAAAAGAAGAACAAGGACAGCTCCTCTGGGTGCCATCTTTGGCGAATGAGAGGGCTCTTTTGTTAAAGGTTTTAGGTCAGGGTAAAGAGGCTTTGATATTGTCTCAGGGCAGCCGTTTGGTGTTTGTGCGGTCTTGGCAGGTTTTGGAGGCTGTTGTGGTGTTGATGAAAGGTCCTATTCTAACTGCTGAGTCAAAGAGGGACTGTCCGCGGCAGCGCCCGGTGGGTGGCAGGCTTGGTCTGCCAGCAGAGGAAAAGCCTCAGCGACATCGAGAAATTCAGCACCAGTTAAGTAAGCCCGGATTGCAAGCAAGGCAGGCTGCAGCCAGAAGGGGAAGACTCGTGCCGTTCAGCGGTCTGAACCCTTTTTAATGGTAGGGTCCATGTCTGAAGGTCCCAGAGATTGGGTGTTTTTAGCCAAGGGTTGAAAGGCACCAGGAGTTCCCAATATTGAGTCAGGGTTTTATAAGAGACTTTACAATCTCTAGCCTGTAACAGAGCAGCGAGAGCCCGTGCCTGCGGGTGCTGCTCCTTAAGAAGCACGGGGCCCATGATGTGGGCAGGGGCCGCTTACCTTATCTAACGGGCCGGCAAAGGAAGTCCCTGTTCGGGCGCTATCTGTGGTTTGTGACCCCAAGGCAAGCAGTGGCGGAGGGAATAAACACTACAGAGACAAGGCTGATGGCACAAGTCTGCTTTATTCCTCCTGCTCTCCCGTTTTTACTCCTGTTAAGTGGGGAAAGGCCGAATCTCGTAGTGTGACAGGGTAGCCAATGGAGGGAGTCCACGAAGGTGGGGCGTTCCTGGTGAGGAGTGTCACTCGGTTTGCCAAGGACTTAAGGCTCTCTGAGTCTGCTCAGGAGCCTTCCTCTGCCAGGGCGGCCAGCCAAGCCTCCGGGCCATGCACTCCCACAAAATGGTACTAAAAGGCATACAAATAAGCTTCTAAAGACAATTGGAGCCAAAGAGAAATGATTTGAAGTCTTCTTACGAGTGAACCCCTCAGCAGGAACTGAGGCATTTGCATCTTGAAGTCCTCTAAAGCTGGCAAGAATATGGTAGAGGACCCTTGATACTCAAGATCTCTATTACATTCCAGGAACAGACTTGGGCCCAGTCACCCAGTGTGGCACGTCCAAAGTCAGTAAAAGCTGCAATAGTCTTGTCCTCCTTTTCTGTGGGGGAAGATAGTAATAACCACATGAAGGCTATTTGATGAAGTGTTTAAACCAAGGTAAGCTACTCAGAGGACAGGTAATTTTAGTTAATTAGAAATTGTGCACAAGAAGTGCCAAAAACTGAAACCACTTAACTAAATTAATTCTGCTATTGCAAAGACTTTATAAGACTCAAGGGTGTAATGAGAGACACCTCAGACACAATGAGTTAAGATTCGAATATAGGCTTTATGAAGATTCTAATGCAGGCTTTACAAAGAATTGACTGTGACTGTTACTTCCAGCTGTGGTCCTCATGACTTCTTGGACTGATCTTCTACAAACACGTCTTACCATTGGCATTATTAGGATATCACCCCTGCCATCCCCATAATTCCTGAATATGTATTTGTGGCTTTTATGTTGTGACCAAAGGGATCAGTTCTCATAGGCAGATATTGGATGATCTACTAGCATTAGGGGAATATTTCACTAAACAAAGGGGCAAAGCTCTGTTGTGGTAGAAAACGTGTTGCCTATGCCACCAAGCCTCTGTCCTCAATGCACCAGATTAAATAATTCAGAGACACCTGGGCGATGTAGTGAGTTCAATACCAACTTGGACTACATAGAGAGACCCTGTCTCAAAAAAAATTAAATTTAAAAGCTTTCAAATAAAAATTAAAAGCAGTTTTTTAAAAAAGTGAAGCACTAGGCATGGTGGCACATGCCAGTAATCCCTGCACTCTGGAGGCTGAGGCAGGAGGATCTCTGCTAGTTCAAGGTCACATTGGGTTATGTAGTGAGTTCAAGGCCAGCCCAGAATACATAGTAAGACTCTGTCTCAAACAACACCAACAACAAAAGGACTGGTATCTTCCCTATTTCAATGGGGGAATTAAACTTCTATTTTTCATTTTATTTTGAATTTGTCCTTGCAACTATGCCACTATATGACGCCAGTTTCCTCTCTCTGCTCCCCACTTGTGATGATTTCTGAGCCCTGGCCAGAGACAGGAACGTGGGGACAACTTCCTTAAGTGGTACTTGTACAAAAGGATCTCAAGGACAAGTAACAGTTGTGAGCAATTGCTCCTCCTCTAACCTGCCGAGGCATTTGCCTGTACTTATGTCCTCATGGGGAGTTTCGCCTTATCAGTCCTTATTGGAATAAGGAATGCGGCCATTAGACTCGATTACAGATTATTTAAATTGAGATGCTGATGTCAACAATCTCTTAGCTAGTTGGGCTGTACTCCTCTCATATCCTCCTGCTCTTGAGTGCCCTGGATGCGTCAATCCCTCCCATTCAGCAGAAGTTTTATCTCCATGCCCTGTGATGCACATCTCTGCTGGACTAGTTGACAGGATTTCGGGAATCAGATTCCAGGTTAAGGAAATTTAATGCAGAGTCTTATTAGGGTAGGGACACTTAAAAATATGTGTGATCCCTGTACAATTTGAATAATCTCAAACCCGCTGGGATTTGCATTTGACACTCCAGCTCCTTGTGTAGACGCTAGTGACACCATCCATAGATTACCTGCTGCGGCAGAGTTGGCCACTTGACGCTTCTATTTGGGGTGATGCTATGAGTTTCCCTTGCTTATTTTCATTCATATGCAGACCTATTATATTGCTTCTTGTCTCTTTGAGATCATCACTACAAATTCTAATGGATTCGCGAATTTTCTCAGTCTGCCCATTATTCAGACACAGCGGCCTTGCTGAATAGCATTCAAAATGCCTGCTGTAGACTCTCCTCTAGTATCAGATTGTGTTTTTGGAGCAGTCAGTGTGCAGGGCTGCAGAATATGAAAGACAATTTAGGCCAACAACCAAGTACCTGTGCTTCTTCGGAGTCCAGAGATCAAGCTGGGAACCTGCGGTAAAGTATGCATATAAGGTCCTGTGATACAAATAAATGCTTCCTGTTAAATGTTTTAGATTTTAGAACTTAACCAAAGGATAATATTTGAACATGCAGGAGTGAATAACGTGGCCTACTGCCTAAATATTGTTTTCTTGCCTTGATTCTTCAATTTACATGTAGTACTGCTATTATGTGTCGAATTATATGCAGCACTGGCTCTGTTTAAAGTTAGCCCCTAGTCCTCAGGTGTTTGAATTTCATAGACTCTTAGAAGTTTTACAGGAGCCATGAACTTCACCTGGAGAACTTTGACTCAAGGACTAGCCCCATAACATAAGCTATTTATACATATGAACAGAAGTTGACTCTGGGAAACTGTGTCTCATTATACTCTTTCATTTCAGGGAATGTAATTTAGAGCTCCTGTTGGATTCTCCTGAATTATGCTTTTTACTGTGCCTTTAAAATGTGTTCATCACTTTAGTTCCTTGCATTTTATAAAATATTTGTGTACTTCCAATAAAATGTTTGAAAACATCTCATTTGTAGATTTTTATTATTCACAGTGAGTGCCAATGTGATCAAGGAAGCTCTGCCTTGGGCATGAACCATTGCATGAATTAGGGCAGAGCTCTGAATTATTTAATCTGGTGCATTGAGGACAGAGGTTTGGTGGCAGAGGTGAGAAGTTTTCTGCCACCATGGAACTGCTTCCTTTGGTTTAGTGTGGCAAGGTGTGCCGTTGGCAAGGCAGTCAAACCCTGGGAAGACCACAGGGCACATGAGTCAGCCCACTGACCCACAAAGACTTCCAGCAGACACAGAGAAAGTGACACATGTGGCCTGCAGGTCAGTAACCTTTAAAGCAGGGGAATACGACGGTGAGGTACCAGCTTGAATGCTGTCACAGGCATTCCCCCAGAGATCCCTATGTTCAGCGTCCAGGAGCAGCTCTGCCCAGTGCAGCCTCTGCTACCATACTTTCCTCCTCTCAGCTGTGAGCTGCTGAACAAGAGGCCAGAGCCAATGTGTCACTCCAGCCTTGCTGATCAGAGCAGCTCTCCTCTGAGCCACTAGCCTCTATAGTTCTTCTCAGTAAAAGAATGGACAAGAGTGGCTGAGAAACCAGGCATAAAGCAGGATCACTTCTTTTAGCATTTAGTTCAAGATGTGTTCTCTCACCTGTGTAGGAGCATTTTTTATCTGCAGTCATTTCTAATTCTACACATACCCTGTGTGACCTCTGTGTCACCATATTTACAAGAAATTGGAGAGAAATTAGAGGTTCAGGTAACTCCTGTCATTTGAAAGCAGTTTGAAGGGTTTCTTGGGGGAAGGAAGTAAAAAAGATCAATATGCAGTATGTATATGCACCAATTTCCCAAGATGATTGTATTTAGTATGTATCACAAACATATACTAATAAAAATTATAAAAAAGGACTCTTGCACTGGACATGTGCCTAGGAGGTAGAGCATATGCCTAGCATGGGCAAAACCTTGGATTGGATCCCAGTGCCACCACCACCACACACACACACACACACACACACACACACACACACACAAGTCTTCTCACAGCCTCTGATTAATGCAAGATGTGGGGTTACCTGAACCTGGACTGAGTCCCTTTCTATAAAACCTTGGAACTGTTATCATGGCAAGATAATTATATGTTCTATAAATTTTTAAAGAAGTCCCCTGTAAAATGAAGATAGTAGTATGTAACTCACAGGGATGTTATACAGTTAGGTGAGAAACTAATGAAAAGAACTGACCACATGCTTGCCTGTAGGACTTTTATTCAACAGTGGCAGTGGTGGCTTATTTCTTTTAGCATCATTGCCACTAACATTACCATCACCATTATTTCTGATAGACTAATGTTTCACAATCCCTGTTGTCCCAGTTACACTATTGAAAGCATACATCCAGGAACCAGAATGACCAGGAACACAATCATTTGCATTTTTTTTTCACTAGTTAACTTTTTCTGTTTGTGGAAGGTCCTTATTCTCAGGGCTAATGAGTGAGATTTCAGCAAGACTGGAGATTGCAGTCAAGGTGGGAGACATTGGCCTCCAATTCCCAGAGGGCCTATTTCCATGCCCGTATAATAAAAAAATGGAATGCATATCTGTAAAGAAGTAGAAAGGCATAAATTTACCACAAAAAGATCAATTATGAGAGTCCTAATAAAGAGGGTATTATCATAGAAAGCCTAACAAGTAATACCCCAAAATGGTCACAGTAGGTGCAATTCTATGTAGCCAGATTTTCAGGGATTACATTTCAGTGTACTTTGACTTTGAAAAGTCATTTCAGGAAAAAAAGGAAGAATGAACACATCAGCCCTTATGTATGTTGTACCATTTCCCCCAAATGCTAGCAAAATCAATTGTCTCACATTACATGTAAAATCCACAATGTTTTAGTCAAAGGCCTTGCTTGCAAGAGTCCACTATTGGCTGGAGATTTAGCCCAGCAGCACAAGTGCCTGCATGGTGGTGAGTTCAATTCCCAGTACCAAAAAAAAAAAAAAAGTCCAATATTATCCACTTTATTTCTTTAACACATATGAATAAGAGGCATGGAAAAAATTTTGAGGCAAATGTGAGTTCATCATAATATACCACACCAAAAATCTGCAGTACTTCACCATTCCAATTAGTGAGTAAACACTGTCAAATACATGGCCAATGAGAGTAAGTGCCAAAGCTGGCCTGGCAATGAACTCATGGGAAAGAGCCAAGAGCAAGGATCTACTTTGAATTCAGAGAAGGTGTACCTTCTCTTTCATTGATATCCTGACCCTTGGGATTGAATCAGATAGACAAACACCCTTTTGGAACCCTCCACCTTATGACAGCCACTCAAATACCAATATGCAGCATAATTAGCCACGAAACCATTCATTTCACTCTGTCTCACAGGATCCTCACCAAAATGGAGAAAATTGAGAGGACTATGTCTCCTGGAGGCAGAGGAGACAATGAGTGCCTACATAACAGGGCAGAGGCATCACAGTTACATTTCACAGTCACAATAGCTCTTGAATAGGAAATTAGCTGCTTTTTGTCACCACCACATTGCCTAGTACAGAAACATGAGTTTGAGTAATTTTTTTTTTAGTATCATGAGCCTCAGATTTTCACTGGGAAGGTAATGACAATGACCCTCATCTTCTAAGGATTTCAAGTAATTTGACCCATTATCAGCATAACAAGAAAAAACTAAGTGTCAATAAAAGCTAACTGCGTAAAGCTAGACACTTCGGTTTCTATGAAAAAAGGAAAGTGGAATTTAACCTGAGTGAACTGCAGGGTCTGTGATGCCATTTCTTACTGAAACTTGCACGAGTAGAAAAGTAGAGGAACAGGAAGTATCCACTGAGACCAAAGTTAGATGTTTCTTTAAGAATGTCTTTGACAATATCTTAGCGAGCAACAGACATTTAGCACTTCTCTCCTTCTGAGGGCAGACTCGACCATCAAGTGCTATCTGGAAAGAAGAGACTCCTGATGGTGAAGGTCACATCTACACACCCTGTCACAGGACCAATTGTTAGGGTCATATGTACAGGTAGTGGTTATAACTGTTTTGCTAACAAAGCCTGAATAACTACCCCTGAAGGTTCTTTACTATCCAGAACCAAACCTCAGGTATACAAGTTCTGTGTTTCTGGGTTCAGCCCTCACCACCAGAGACAGTTTTGTCATTATTTGAGACTCCTCTGGAAACCTTAAGAAATCAACCTAAACTAGTTGAGTGGGAAATACGGAATTTACTGACTAATATAAGCAAACAATCCAGTTGAGGGCTAGTTTCATCATTCAGTGGGGTCCAATTTGCCCTTGACATACCTCTATCAGTGTGTGCACATGTGTGTGTGTGTGCGTGTGTGTGTGTGTGTGCGTGTGTGTGTGTGTACTGGCACTACTAGATACTCCAGGTTCATCTTGTATAATCTTTGTCTCAACCTTGGAATCAGTCATTTCTCCAATTATCAGTATTTTTCTGTATGGCAGAGAGGCCTATTATGGCCAAGATTGCTTTCTTTAACCCTATGAGATCATATGGTTATTACCTTGTTAAAAAGTTGGTCAGAAATTAAAAAGCAAAACAAGACAACAAGAATAACAACAACAACAACAACAATAACAAAAACAGGAACAAGGGAAAGAACTGACAGCAAAGATTCCCAATAATGGCTAATATATTCACTATCTGACCCTCTCCAGTAGAGTTTTGTGTCAGCTAGACTCTAGGAGAGATATAAAGAAAAAGGAATAAACAGTAGTTTACTGTCTAATTTACATTCTGCCATATACATGTTGGGACTTGGTGGCACTAAAAAACATCGTGGAGCCATCAGATATCTGCTGCGAATGACAGGAAGAAATTCAGATTGACGCAGACATGATTGTTGGAACTGCCTATACAACATACACTGGTAACTAGCTACATGTAGCGACTGAGTGCTTGAAGTGGTATTAAAGGGGCAGAAGAACTATATTAGAATCTAACTGAATTTAAATAATTTTTTCATTTCTTTTTAAGTCAGTTATATTTAAATGGCCACATACGACGAGTGGCTTCCATATTGGGAAGCATGATTGTAGAGAAAAATTATAAAAGAGTGGGGTCTATTTCTGACACTTTCATTTAAACTCCAGGGCAGTGGGTATTAAGAAGAAACATGCAGTTGGGTCCATATAGAACTCTATAAAAATGGAATTAATTCCTCACACCAGCTACTACCATTTTCCAAACTCCTCATTCACGTGGAAAGTACACAACGTGTTTATTTATCCATTCACTCATTCACTCGTGCCTGCTGATCCTCAGTTTCATATACATGTAATATATACTATCCTCTCCTCCCAAATTCCACCAAGTGTCTCTGTGTTCTAGTGCACTGGGGGAGCATACATAATGGGTAGCAGTACCTCACAGAATGGGGCAAAACATTCCTCAACACAAGAGATGACAGGAATAGAAAGAAAATGTTTGGGATCACAGGGGTCTTCCTGGTCTGTGCTATGGGCTCAGCAGGACCATGGGTGGATCCAGCAGCCTCCTGAGTGTCTGCATCCGAGGCAGGACCTGATCATAAAGGGGATCTTGAGAGCCTGATCTATTTCTCCACCCACCACAGGGTTAGGTAGACTTTAAGCAGTAAGAGTATGTAAATGCACATGGGGCAGTAAGGGTATCAGAATGGTGGTGAAGGATGTGCAGAATGGACTGAAAATTAAATCACCAAGCAAACAAGCCACTTGCCCAGGGCCTGGCACAGGCTCACTTGAGAGCTGTTAGTTAAATGAGTGAATGAAAGTGAAGACAACAAATGTGGGACTGAGCTGGACACTTGTAATATGGACCTTTTGGGCAGTTCCCCCAACATGAAAAGGAGAAAGAGACAAGGAATCCTTTCTCAGATATAGAAGCTGCTGACACAAGACCAGAGCTTGCTCTGTCTGAGTAGAATAGGAATATAAGAATGATCAATATTGTGACATCTGTTAATGAAATTCAACACATTAACTGATGACAGAAGAAAAAGATAGTGCACAGCTCCTGTAAAATCTGACATTCTTTTATAATATTTAAGGCCCTTATTTTGGACTAAGGGAAAACCTAACCAAATCTCCAGCTTCAAGTGCTTTTGGTTGATGTTAAAATACACTACTTTTGGAAGTGCTGCAACTGAGCAATATGTTATGTGGCCTCTACTGTAGACCTTTACTGTAGATGACACCTCCAAAATTGCCTAATGGCTTAAAAACTCTTCTCTGGCAAAAGTTACCTTTTCACTATCTTCTGCTGTTCTTCAGCAAAACATGCCTTTGTATCTTGATGATTGGTTGCAGCGTTAGCTATTTCTGGGGAAAGAAACTAAAAAGACACAAGTCACAAGACTTGCTAATCAATAACTTTTCTCTAGATTTATAGAACCCAGAACATCTGGTGAGGTTCAGATAACAGCAGCTTGAACATCAGAAAAGCAGACCCAGCACAAAATTTGTTGCTACTGTACCCTAGAGCTGAGCTGTCTGATATACTTGTCCAACATCCCTACAGAAGGCTTGTGCCTGCAACTTCTAAGCTAGATAACCTTTCTTTCTTAGTTTTTTCATTTTCTTTCTTTCTTTCTTTCTTTCTTTCTTTCTTTCTTTCTTTCTTTCTTTCTTTCTTTCTTTTTTTTCTGAGACCGGGTCTCATTTTGTAGTGCAGGCTGGCCTTGAACTTACTATGTAGCCCAGGCTGGTCCCAAACTTGCAGTGTTCTTCCTGCCTCAGCCTACTGAGTGCTAGGATTACAGGTATGCACAAACATACCTGGCTGTCTTTTTGCTTTTAAGTCTGATGATCTCATCTCCTAACTTGCCATTTGTTGCTGGTAAAGCTCTTTCCTATCCTGTGACTGTCTCTCAAGTTATTGGCTTCACTGGGTGGCAGCAGAAATAGACCTTTCGTGGTTATATATTAAGACTGGAATGAAAGCCGAAAGTTAAAGCACTGGAGTCTGGACGATTCTTCCCCTGACTCAGCTGCCCAATCCAGTCCTTCCCCCTGCACACCCCAATCCTTTTCATTCCCTGCACCTTCTGAAGCTCATAATGTGTAATCCCTCTTTTCTTAGGGCATTCTTCTACCCCACATCTTAAAAAGATTTGTTCTGTTCCTTCCTTAGTCACTTTTCTTTTATCATTAATGAAACAGAATACCTGCCACTTATAACTTGAAAGAGGAGAGGTCTTTTCATTCACAGTCCATGGTTGGCTGTCTCTCAGGAAGAAAAGGCATGGTGAAAGAGGCTGGGTAGAAGAAAACTGCTTACATTGTGGTGTCAGGAAGCAGAGAGAGGAATGAGGAGCCAGAAATGGAGATACACTCTCCAGTAATCCATATCCTCCAACCAGATTGCCACCTCCCAACAGCAAGCCCTCCATGATCCAATCACCTTCTAAAAACCCCTTCTATGAGTGCGTGAGATTTTGGGGGATGTCTTGGTTACTTTTTACTCGTTGCTGAGACAAAACACCTGACACCCAAAATTAGGGAAGGAAAGGTTTATTTAGCTTACAGTTTTTGGAGGTTTCAGTCCACAATCAGCTGGCTCCAAGGCAGGGTGGCATGGCATGGGAACAACACTTCAAGGCAGCAGCCGAACAAAAGCAGCCAGAGTAAAAAGGGGGCAAGAGCAAGCTTCTTCTCCTCCCTTATATTGTACACAGGACACCCCCACCCCAGGGTTGGTGTAGCATTCACAAATCTCCTTGCCTTCCTTTGCACAGGCTGAGGATGTTTACAAAGTAAGAACTCTGGCTCTCTGCTGAGTCTCTCAGTTAAACTTCTAAACTTCTCAAGTTGACACAATGTATCAACCATAACAGGGGGACATCTAGATATACACCATAACATTCTATTGCTGGCCTCCAAAAGACTCATGTTATCTCTTTATATAAAATGCATTTAGTCCATCTCTAAGAATCATCAAAGTCTTAACAGTTCCAGCAAATAGTTACAGCAACAACCCCACTCCTGGTGTAAAATCTTTTTTGCTCTCTTTCCTCCTCACTGAGATACAACACCTGACACCCATAAATTAAAGGAGGGTTTTGGGTTTTGATGCACATTTATTGTCTGTGATTAGCTGGCACCAAGGCAGATAATGCATGGTGGAAGGCCTTGGGCAGGGGAAACCTGTTTATATCAGGGGGTGGCTAGGAAGGAGAGATTGAGAGAGAGAAAGAGAGAGAGGGAGCGAGACAGAGAGAGAGAGAGAGAGAGAGAGAGAGAGAGAGAGAGAGAGACAGAAGTAGGCAAGGGCAAGGGAGATATATCCTTCTAGATCATGCCCTCAGTGACCTGCCTCTTCTGACCATACTCTACCTCCTAAAAGCAAGTCAGTTTATGTCTCACCAATGATTCAATTACCTTCCAAAGGTCCTGCTTATGACAACATGAGGCCTTTGGGGTACATTATTAATATAAATCATAATAGTTACCAAGGATATGGCCTTCTCACAGCCCTCTCCAGTGTAAACTGTTCTTTCCTTTCATATCCTGTACCTCAGAGTCAGGAGGTGGGACAATATGCCTCCCCAGCACGCTATTCCAACTTCGTATTTCCTCTCCCTTTGAAAAGAATCCGTGCCCTCCAAGGCTCCTCTGTCCAGCTCCCTTGCCAACAGCTGTCATCTACAAGTGAACCAAACTCTCTTCACAGGAAAACTTTGTTGCCCCTCCTACTATGACCTCACATGACACTTCACTTTCCATGTTATAGAGGAATCCATTGACACTGACCTCCTCTCTTTGGTTCATTCTCTGTTCCTGTCCTTCCTGATCTCTCAATATTTATTTCTGTGAGCTCCTCCCTATCATCTAACGAGTAACCTCCCCTTACTGAGGGCTGCACTTTGTGTTTAATGAAGCAAGAGCTCTATATAAGCAAAAACTAGCAAGGATGTGTGGGTTTCAAGTCACAAACTCAGGAATTTGAGGTGTTTTAGGTGGTTTGGCATCACTTCTCGGGTGGAGATGGCAAAAACATATAGATTTCCATTACATCTCAGGATAGGAAGGCCACAGTGGACTCAGCTGTTGCCTGTGGGCAACTGGGGCTCTATATTCTCTGAGGGCAAACTCTGATTTTGTGAAGATGCCTCAAAGCTATTTCTAGAGGTGACTGTGGGGTAGAAAGTCTCTCCTGAAGGTCTGGGTAGCCCAGTGCCAGAAGTCATTCAATCCTATCACGATTTTAGTGCCTGGAGGCCCAGAAAGAAAGTTCCAGACTTTCTGTAATCTTCCCTATGGGGTCTTTTAGGGGATGCAAACAAAAGATGGAAAGCCAAGAAAATTGGAATCTGGAAATGATTCAGAAAGTTACTAAAATGCAGTGCTACTGGGTGTACTTCCCCCATTACGGAGCTGGATCTCCGGAGACCTCAGTATCTCTGGCTAAAAGGGTCTCTAGAACTCCGGGCTACGCTCGTCTGGAGGGAACCAGACACCAACGAGTCCGCTGGTGTGATGGTACAGGGGTGACTCGTGTGTTCCTGAGAGTTTTGTGAGGGGTCACTAGCAGGCTTGGTGAACCAAAGACATCTCTAACAGACAAGTCCAGCTTGGCGGGAACCGGCCGGCAACACGGCTTTTTGCGCAGGCGCCATGGGCGTGGCAAGGTGTATTGTGGGTGGGAAGGGGCGGAGCTTCATGAGGCGCGTACTTCCGTTAAAGAAGCAAACCTGTGGGAGCCGTTGTTGTCGTTGATGTGATAGATTCTGAGGTGGTGAGGCTAGACAGCCATGCAGGCCCCTGACAGTGGTTCAGGTAGTGAGTCAGGCCAGGAAGATGCCCATGATGACTCCAGAAACTTTGATGGCCAGGGCAGCTTCGCTGATATGGTTGTTGACATGGGCATCGACTTTGGTACCATTTCACAAGTTGTGGTGATACCTCATGGCGCTGGGTCTGGTGGGCAGGCTGTGCTCCTGATCTGCAGGATTGGGGCGTACCTGCATGAATTGTATCCTTTGGGATGTGACCTGTGTGGCCAGGGACCTCGGGGACACCAGGGAGATGTCAAGGTTGGGGCAGGAAGAGATTCAGAGAGGGGAGTGGCAGGAATGACAGGTTACCCAAGAACATGGGATGGGGCAAACAGCCCCAAAGGGAGAGAGAAAAAGCCTTTGGTGAGGAATGAACGGAGGAGCTGTGGCCTTAAGGTTACACCACAGAGGAAGGCAGGGAGGGTGATTCCTGAAGTCTCTGGTGGGGGACTAGAGACAGCCTGAGAGAGCCTGGGGAAGCTGGCTGAAAGGTCCAGGAAAGCTGACATCCAGTCAATACAGGATTGTGCCTTAACTCTTTCCCCACCAGCATCTTCAGGGTGCCTTTCCTGTCTTCCACGGAGGCAGAGATCACCCAAAGATCCCTGGCTCCATTTGATGACTATCCGGAGATTCACAGGGAGCTCACAGTGAATGGTCGCTTCATGATGGTGTCAGTCCTACAAGGGGCTGGGGCTTGAGGGAGTGTGGCCACAAGTGCTCAGAGGGACATTTTAATGGAGATGGGAGGCTCTTTAAAGTTATGTCTAAATGGAATATGTGGGGACTCTTACCATTGATTTGATGTTCATTTTCACTCACTTTTAGGAGATGGACTGCTCAAGACCTTAGCTGCCTGCACGCGGTGTTTGCTGCATTCACTGAAGACCTTTACCTCATCTACCAGGCCATGCACTTCCTGAGACCCCTGTTTACCTGACGTCTGACTAGGAAAAGGGGGCTGAAACCCATGTGTCCCATGCCAGACAGTGCACCCTTCCCTAGAGCTTGTTTATTGAATTAACTGACATATTCTTTTTAGACTCTATTTTCTTGCCTTTAATAGGTATTGGGTTGTCATGCCTGCTTGTTTTCTTTCCCTATTGCTGGAGGAGAAATGTGGTTAAAAATTTGTCACTGCAGAAAATAAAGCTGTTCCATGTTTGAGTTTCTTTTCAGCCACAACATTTCCTTATTTTCTAGCTTTTGTTCTCTGAGGACAGATGGCAACATCTCACAGGGCACACATATTTACAGGCTAACAGAGGTGGAGTTAATAAATTTAACAAACAGGTGGATATGAATAACAAGGATGACATAAGCCTTCGGATCTGGTGGGCAGGAGGTGAGGAGGACAGGAATATTAGGTGGGGGGGTTTGGTCTTGTTGCTTCCTCCTCCAGCAAGGCACCAAGAGAGCGGTCTCAGGTGCCACTGAGGGGGCCAATGACCATCCCCAGTGGCCTCCTCTATGACACCCCACAAGAGGGTCAGCTCCCTGGGGCCATCAATGGAGACAGCCACTACCCTTGGTGGGAGGATGGCTCAGGAGCACCCTCCTCACTGAGTCTGTCACCCTCAGCTGGTGCTGGACTTGAGGCTAATGATCTGCTCCAATTCTGGCCCAATTTGTACTCCCAACAAGAGGCATCTCTGACCAGGGCGGTGAGAAGCTAGGGGAGAAGGGTACCCTGGAGCTGGACTCAAGAGGAGGGCCCATTTGCTCCAGCACCAAGTTCCCAGTCCCCAGCTGGGATCTTCTTTCCTACACACCTCAGATCCTCCTCCCCTCTTCTCCGACAAACCCGTGAAGTTCATGGTTACAATCTCTCACCTCTGAAAAAAGTTTTAAAAACTTGTTTACCCAAACAACAATCACAATGAAGATTTTAAAAGGCATAATGGTATTTATTAGGGAATAAAATAGCACTGCAACAGGAAGATGCATGCCATGATAAACTATGAGTACAGCTAAGGAGGTTGAGGCAAAAGAAAGTTATTAAGGGCAAAAATGGGGAGGATTACATCAAAAAAAAGTTTTTTTGAGACAAAGTCTCACCATGTAGTGCAGGCTGGCCTTGAAATCATGGAAATTCTCCTGCCTCAGCCTCCCAAGTGCTGGGATTATAGGTATGCACTACCACACCTGGCACTGCATCAGATATTTTGAGACACAATAATCCTTGGTCACAAAGCTTAATCACAATGTGACACCTGTTTGACACCTTGCACGCTTGTTCTTAATTTAGGCTAAATGATACTGTGTGCCTTCCCTGAGGAAATTACCTGAAACAAACAGTAAGGAAAGTTGAGGAACTGAGGGAAAATGGATTGGGGAGGAAACTCGGAGAAGCAGAGGCAAGTGGTTTCTTTGGAAAGGTTAGGAGGAAGACTCACAGAACTCTCAGCCATGGTTACATTCTAGAGGGCCCCAAGGGCCTCCCAAGTCTTCCAAATTATGTTAGACATTCACAACTGTGAGGAAGCCACATTTTGCTAAGCGGTGTTCTTATATTCAGAGCAGGGGCATGGTGAAGTTAGGGACTTAGGCAGAACTGAAATATACTAACTTTCAGAACCCCTCTCCGAGTCAGGTATCCATGGGATCTCCAGAATTTGCATGCACTAAGTGATCCCAAGGGCAAGGTCACAGAAAAGCTGGAAGCTTCCTCTGGTCCTACAGGCAATAACCATGGTAGGATTGGGTGGCTCCCAGGGTTAAGGCTACCCAGATCTTCGGGAGGGACATTCTCTTTTTTTTTTTTGTACTGGAAATCGAACTCATGACCTTGCACTTGCCAGGCAGGCACTGTGCCACTGAGCTCTGTCCCCGACCAGGAGTGACATTCTGCATTCATGTCTGGCAGAAGTAGACAAACGATGTGTGATGCCACTAGATAACAAATAAAAACATCATAATTGTAATGACTATAAGGTTAGTGCAGAATCGAATGACCTGCAAAACTAATTCCTCTGAAAATAAACAGTGAAACTTCATCCTGTTATGTGAGATGTAAAAGAAAATAATTTTTCTAAAATAAATATGCAACTATTCAGTGATCTGCCTGAATCAGGCACTACTTATAAGTCTTTCCGCACTCACTTAATCCTTACAAGCAGCACATAAGGCTGTCATGCTGCCCCTTTCACATGTTTGGTTCTATTGATACACTTACACTAAAAACAAACTTTAGTTTTCAGGACTACTTTACCTGTTCTAAAGTGACTTTATTAGATTGATTTGGACACACTGTAGGTTCAATAATATGTGCTGGAGACAGCAATCATGGACTTTAAAGCTCAACATAAAATTAGTAGCTTCAGCAGAGGCCAGACTGGGAGCTGAGCAGCGGCGGCCTAGTGATGGTGGAGCTGCACATGGCAGAGTGCTACGCTAGGCACAAAGGCCCAAGGCTTGGTAGACTTTCTGCACTGGCTCCAGCAGATTGTTGCTAAAACTGGTTCAGGTTTTCACTTGAATAATTTCACACGCTAGCGGACCCTTCAGTGGACCGATATGGAGTACAGAAGCGGCCGTTGGATGATGGAGTGGGTAACGCGGGGTCCATGGCACATCAAAGGGCAGTCATAACAGAAGAATCCAAAGTGCTCGATAAAATGGTTAGCAAAGAGGGCGAGAACATCGAGAGCATCAAGCAGCAGTCAGGAGTTTCCCATGGCGCTTCAGAGGAAGCCCAGCCCCCGGATATTCATCCTCAGGGGCATCCTGCAGCAGACTGAGGTGGCCAGACATCTCGTAGACAAGAAAATTGGTAGAACCTGCCTCGGTGGCCCCCGACCGTTCAGACGGAGCCCCTTCAGCCAACTAACTGCCTGCTGCCTCAGCACCACCCTGAGTGACCCGGGGCTGGGGCAGCACCTACCACGCATGGTAGCAGCTGCACAGAAGGTCCCGAGCCAGCAGAGCCAGCCGCAGAGCAGCCAGCCCGACTACAGCGGGGCCTGTGAGGACTGCTACAAAAGCCAGACTCACCCAGGTCATAAGGCCAGCGCCGCTCTTCAGGCCATCTCCCCGCCAGACCACGCGACCGCCTTTGCGGACCGCTACCCTCGGCTTGTTCTGTGAGCGGAAGTTAGCCCAGGCGCACGCGCAGGCACAGGCCCAAGGCCAGGAGTGGTGGAGCCCCGCCCTGCCGCCTGAGCTTCCCTGGAAATCAGGGTGAAGGAAAA
>RJWM01008864.1:0-72639 GCA_004363535.1 Dasyprocta punctata
CTTCAAACTTGCTGAAAGATTCTGCTCCATAGTCTCTATGGAACTTTTTGAGAAACTCTATTTTAACAAATATCTTGATCCCTTCCTTTCCATACTTTCTAGTTTACTGATATTCCCTAAAAGGGCTTTGTCTTACAACCATATGAATCAGCCTTTGCTGTGACAATATTTGCTAGAACAAGAAAAGGACCACTTGAAATGTGAACAAAACTCTTAGAAAAGGAGAGTGATTAATGTTTAACAGAAATAAGTGCCATCTCCTCTGGGAGCATAAAGTGGAATTGAAGATTTACTAAAATAATATCTTAAAAGGAAAGGATATGATTTGGATGCACCATGGAGCCTATTCTATATTGCACAGCATAATACTGTTAATGTAGTGATAGCGTTTGTTTGCTTCTCAAGTTTCTAACAATGAGAAAAACATCATGTGGGAATTTGTCCATGATAATAATTTAAAATTGCTGTGCATTATTTTAAGTATTTTGTTATTTAAGAACTGTTACTGGTACTTGAGGTTCTTTTGCCACTCAATAATATTTCCAAATAACTAAACTGTTATAGAAGAGACTGGAAATTTTAGTCAACTGCTACAGAGTTGAGAAGGGGAGTTCTCTAAAAGCATCTCACTCTAGCAGACTTGGGTCTGGTTTTTTACTAGAGCTGACTTACGAAGCCATGTTATATATATATGCTGAAATCAGAAACTTTCTTTGGAAAGCAGAAATGTTTCCAGGGATCAGGATGCCACCTCTTCTCTACCCTAATTTGGGAATGGTCAGAACTATCATGGAATATATATATATATATATATATATATATATTTTTTTTTTTTACTATATATATATTTTTACTATATATACTATATATTATATATATAATTACAATATATATATAATTCCAAGATCAAATGAAGTAGTCACAAGACATCCAAATGTGTGGGACTGAGCCTCTGCTTTTGGAGTATATAATTCAGGTAGTTAAAACATGTGGTCATCAATATCCGTGCATTAATTTTGCTAAAAACAGCATAGATGACTGATAGTTGACAGACTATCAGTAATTTTGGAGTTCATTCTGGTGACAATATGAGCACCTACTATTTCAAAAACCAAAGCTAATATTAACTATAAAGCTAATAATATTGGGCCTTGAATTATTAAACTTGACTGATTCCATCCTATACATCTTTAACGAATTTCAAGGTATGACTTGGGCTTGTGACTTCATTACCTAGGAATTGTAGTTTTGATCTTACATGGTTATATTGCCTGTAATGCTTAGGTCATTTTTACTGTTAGTTATTTCAAACTCTTACTACTAAAAATTTGAATCATTTTCCAACATTATAGCCTCAGGTCATATAGGTTAATCATGAAAATTTAGCCCAAACTGCTTCAGCCCTGTATTCCTCAAAGAATTCTTTACTTGGTGACAAAATGAATAGAGTAAGTAAAGAGACAAGGTCACTTAGTCTAGCATCCATTCAACCTGTTATTACAGCCCTAATTCCAGGATTATGATTTGGATTGCCAGAAAGACTGTGTATCAGTTAAGGCTACATTAAGGCTTCAGATATATTAGTATATACAAACTCAATTATTTATTACAAATTTAAAAAGTATTTTTATTTGAATATTATTAAAACGATGTGCTTTTTAGCTAAAAACATTTCTGTAATAGTCTTTAACAAACAGATGATGAAACTATTTTTGAGAAAATAATGGGGAAAAAGCAAATCCAGGATATGAGAAAATAGAAAATAAGTAGAGCTTCTTCCCAGCAGAGATATTGATATGCACATTAACGTGTTACTGGAATAGGACCAGAGCAACAAAATAATCAATACCAGTCTGGTCCCATATTTTAAACATCTTTTTCAAGAGTTCAATATATACTCATGCAGCAAAACCTCCATCAGATACTTACTGAGTATATGAGTATTTTTTTCAGATTCTTATATAGAATAGTCTAGCTTAAACTAATTTTGTCTCAGAGTTCTTGTATTCATGACTTTAGCTGTTTTCAATCATGAGAACCATATATTTTAAAAAGCAAAGGTAGTATTTTCTCACCAAAGAATTCATTTTAAGACATATACGAGATTGCTAATTTTCATTAAACCTGAATCATGTTTAGAATTTATATGTACCAAATTATTTGCAAAGCACGTTAATTATATTTTAAATAGTTTTAGAAAATCTTATAAAGTGAATGTTATCATTTTCATTTTAAAGAATGTAAATTAAGATGGATTTTTACATATTGAATTACAATGTAAAGGCACCATTAATGGTTAGCATGAAATACCTGGCAAATTAAAAAACCCTTAAGGAATGGCAAAAGCAACTAACAAAGCATAACATATAGACATATGTGTAAATATGTGTATATGTATATGCAGAATGTAGGCAAAGAATGTGTTTATATGCAGCGCAACCTTTTACATAAACATATGTGTATACAAACAATAAAATTATTAGTAAAGACATAACAAAATTGACAAATTGAACTGATGTAGTTTAAACTAGTGCTCCTCAAAAGCCTCTTCTAAATGAAAATGGAAATTTACGACAGACTGATTTATTTTATAATAAATGTGTATGAGCAATACGTATCTAAACCACACACAAACGTAAACACACAGAGATATGAACATGGCTAGTATGGTCAGGAGAAAAATGACCAGTACTTAGGTCAGAATTCAGCGTATATGCAAATTGAAATCACAAAAAGATACCACTATGTAATTACCAGGATGACTAAATTTAAAAGATTGGACTATGACAAGTGTATATGAAGATGTGTAGTAAACACAGTTCTTGTATTTTGTTAGTATAAATATAAAACTGTGCAACCAATTTGGAAAGCAGTTTTACAGTTTCTTATAAATGTAAATATATACTTACCATATGCTACCGCAATTTCATTCATAAATATTTAACCAAGACAAATGAAAACACATGTATGAAAAATGCATGGAAGATTGATCATAGTAGTTTCACTCTTAATAGCTCCAAATTAGAAGCAATCTAAATATTCATAAACAGAATATACATAGAAATAAAATTACATAAGAATTAACTATTGAACAAATACTGATACCACAGTTTTGTGCATTAACCTATAAACAATTACATTTGAAGTTATTATATATGCAGTTATATTTATGTAACTTTTAGAGTATATGACAGTAATCTAATGTGATAGAAATTAAATCTTTTCTGGGATAATGAATGGTAATTTAGTTGTACAAAGTTTTTTGAGATGATGGAATTTTCTCACATTTTTATTACGGTAGTGGTTACTCAGGTTTGTCAAAAATCATCAAATTATGCAGTTATAATACAATGTATATATTGTACATAATTTATATTTCAATGAATTGCTTTTATAAAATATTATAAGTAATTTTGCATTAAAGTACAATGACACCTCAATTTAACATCTGCTGAAAAAACTTAAAAATTATTTAATCCAATGTGAAAATGTTTCCAGGAAACTTTTTCTAATCAATGAAAAAATAAACATTACAGATATTATATGATTATCAATATGGAAGCATGTCCATAGGTCCTATATATGAGGTTAATACAAATTATGACAAGAAAACATCAAAAATAAGTGATAAAACAAAAATATATCCAAATCTAAACAAACTTAAAAATTGGCATGATTTTAAAAATATGAAGCATTTTTAAAATTACAAATCTAGATATTATATTGTAGCTCTAAACTAATACCCAGCATATTTTTATATTATTTATTAAAATCATTTTCCTATGAAAAAGAGGTTTGATATATCTGCAAAACAAATATTTCTGTTATCAATGTATTTTTTATTCTTAAGAAATACTGCTTAACGAACTCAGCAGATGAAATGTATTTCATGTTTGCACTGAAATTATAATTGCAACTTGGAACTCTTCTTTAGTAATAGGAATTGTGTACTGAGAGTCACAGTATAAGTTGGCCTATTTCAAATAGGCAAAGCATGCTCTATTATTATTTTATCATTATTGCTATAATAAAAATATTCATTTTTTAAGCCCCTGCCTGGAAAGTGCAAGATCATGAGTTTGATCCCCACTACCAAAACAAAACAAAACAAAACAAAAAATTTATTTCTGTTTTTTTGCTCATAGGAAACATAATCTATCAATGAATCTTAGCATATCAAATGAAAAGATGATTACCTGTTTATTTTTAACACTTGAAGTAGTATTCTGATTTTCACAAACAGGATAAGTAATTCCTATTACACTCAGAGAATTAGAACTTTCATTTAAAACCTGATATATTCTTTAAAAAAAATTGGCAGAATATTTTTCAAGATAACAATGTATATTTTTTCTATAAATATATCTTCCATGAGAAATTATCTGAATTTAGGAAAATACTTTATTTCACTCCAGTATTTATTTTTATTTAAGTATACATTTTACTTCAAAATTGTAGTGAAAATTATTTAACATATCAATGCTAAAAAAGTTTTGTACACAAACATGAAACTTTTTCTTTTGGACAAAAAATTAAATTCTATTAAAATTTTAGAAAGACCTACAGAAATTCATGAAAATTTAAAGAAATCATTTATGCAAAGCCCTCAGTTTTTGACATATTTCATTTCATATGAGCAAAAGCACAGGAATGAATATATTTAATACAACAGTAATGATAAAATAATAATAGACCATACTTCACCTGAAACAGGTAAATACATACTGTAAATCTTAGTACACAATTTCTATTATTAAAGAAGAGCTGCAATTTGCAATTATGAACTTTTAATAATTTATTTTTAGAGTTAAAATAAAGAATAAGTTGAGATACATACCTTTTCCTAAAAATGTCAACACTATTAGGTACTTGTAAAATTTTAGAAAATTCATTGAATACTTACAGACAAGAAAACTTTAAAATTAAGAGTATATGTCATGATCCCTCTCTGCATTTTTTATAAAAAAATGTGGAAGAAAGTATAAATTAATTAATTAATTAATGCATAAATAGAGTCTACTGAGGGGAAAAAAGAGACCTTATAAATATTCATGTACAGAAAAACTATGTTTTAACCTTTCTTTAATTGTCTTGCTTATTCTCTTTTTTCTTGGTATAGTAAAAAGTGCAAATCTTTATAAATACTACTCAAGGTATTTCTGAGTCTGGCTTTATTTCATTTACCATGTTGATCTCCACATCTATCAAGTTTCCTACAAATGACAGAATATTGTTGTTTGTTCTCTAGTCGCTAGTGCATGGAATCAAAAAGATGACTAGAAAATAGAAGAGAAATTATCAGACAAAAAGAAGGGAAAAAATAAGGAGATGTAAGCACAGGAGATGAATCTAAACAAAACACATAATGTGCTGTGAATATCCCGTGTTATGACTGTGTCTAGCTGTCCCCCCAAAACCTTACGTGATCATAGGCAGGCTTTTTCAGAGGTGAACAGATATACAGTGTGTGATGTTGGTATTAATTGATGGTGCAGTGCTAGGATCAAGGGCACTAGGATTAAGGGTGTGAGTGCTACCTGCCCTTAGTAGCCTGGATAAAATGTAAGGGATAGAAAGAGCTATAGTTGTGCCTTATTTCTTTGCTAGCTTCTGTCTGCCATGACTTGTTTCTTCTCTACAATGCCTCTCTGCCATGTGACCCTACCTTAGAGCCAGTTGATTACGGACTAAATTATCTATAGACACTGAGCCAAATAAAACTTTTCTCTCTTAACTTGTGAGTGTCAAGCGTTTTGTCTCTACAAGGAGAAAAGTAGCTAAGAACCTCACCCCCCAACCAAAAAAAAATAAATAAGTAAATAAAAAGAGAGAGAGAGAGAGAGAGAGAGAAAAACAGAGAATCTAGGGAGTTATGACAGCAGTATGGGTGAGATGATTAAAGCATATTCTGTGCATATACAAATCTGCCAAAATGCAACCCATGAAGCTATGTAAGTAATATGCACTAATAAGAAAAGTGAAAAAATACTGAATGTAAAAAGCTTTAATTCAGATGGCAAAGTGAGGCCCAGAAAGAAAATAAAGTATAATATTTACAGTACACTATTTTGAAGATACTAAGTTAATGGGAAATAGGTTACAAAGTCACACACACACACAGAAAAAAAAAACCTTCCCCAAAATATCAGACTGGTGTTCGCTGTAAAAATTAGAAATATATTACCTTAAACTCCATACATTTTAGGCATTTCTGATAGGGCTTTAAAAATTCTCTAATTACTTACATTTCCAAGAGAGATCACATATGTTTAAATTGTCAATTGTCTATGCCGAAGGTGATAGTTCATAGTATATAATAATATTCTAATGAATTAATAAGTAAGGTGAAATAAGCATTTGTTGTCTAGCCATCTGGTCTTCTAATAACTTTCAAGGTTGCCCTTTTGTTATACAAATGATATTTCTATATTTGCACTGGTGTTTCTGCTTCTTTATCCTTCATTATCTATTCAGAGATCAGTTTACCCCTAAGCAACCTGTGCTGCATGAGGCCACTTCCTCTGTGACCACATAGCACTCCTCATGCTATTTTGTTTGCCTGTCTTTTTATCTCACAGCAACCACTATCAGCAGGTATCATCAGACTGTTATTCTTTGAATCTATGCCCTTAAACAGCACATGGCATATAGTAGGTTAAAAAAAAATTAGTAAACTGAATTCACTTGAAATAGATGAAAAAATGAATGAGAGGTACAGACTTGAGAGGGATGGGGTGTGTCCGTGAGACAGGTACTAGTAGATAACTATGGAATTGGTGAATTGAATAGAGCTCATGGAAGCCAGACTGATGATCAAAGATGTGATATGGTACAACAGTGAACATTTTAATTTCTTTTAACCTATGAGTAGTAATGATTATGAGGGAGAGCGACAAAATTTTAGGGATATGTTATGATGTAAGTACCAGAAAATGTATACTTAACTGGAATGTTGGAATTATAGACTAGAGGAGTTGGGCCAGGGGGTTAGTTCAGTGGCACAAGAACATACCTGGCAAGGGTGACGTTGTGAGTTCAATCCCCAGTACCAAAAAAAAAAAAAAAAAAAAGAAAGAAAGAAAGCATTATCTACTAAATCCATAAAATCTGCTCCAATTTGTATCACATATTATCACATCCTCCCTGCGTTGCTGCCTCTTGTTCATTTTTCTATGTCTTTAAAATAAATTTATTAAACTACTATTTTGAAGTAAACAAATGCATTAGCTTTTGCAGATTAACTATTGAGGACAAAAACCGAAAGCAGATATAAAAATTAATTAAAGTATCTACAATAATTATAAATGATAAAAATGGAATTTGATGCTAATAAATATCATTAAATACTAACCCCTACATCACACATATACTAAAAGAATGTATTTTCAAAGTTAGACATTCTTTAGTAGTGTTGTTGTCTTTTTCCTTATCAATAGTCTTCCTGATTAGCATTAGGCCAGTCACTCTATTGGTATAACTAAGGAATATGAGACAATCATAAAAATTATTATGGGCTAAAATAATGAAGTTGTCAATGACACAAATAGTTCATCTGAAAGCAAAATATATAAAAGGGAATATAAATTTTCAACAGAAATTTATTTTACTTCTTAAAATAGTTTAATACCTTACATCTATCATGTATTTTGTTTTTTCTTACCTAACATTTGCTATTCCATTATTAATCTCTATTAATTTTGAAAAAACTATGTCTCATGAATAAGCAGTTATTAATCCCACATGTACTTTCCTGTAAGAATTTAGTGAAAATATCTGTAGAACCTCCCAAAACATTTTCAACCCCAATAATTTAGGTAAGACTTTTTAGATCTTTCAGACGCACTGAGTTCTATTCTTCAAATACACTGAATTGTTATGAGCCAGTCTTAAAAAGTTGGTAATAGCACAGATCTGCCAACAAACTTGGTGAGTGAAAAATGAAGTTTAGCCTGACATGGTGGCCCTCTACTTTAATCCTAGCACATGGGAGACTGAGGAAACAGGATTGCTGAGCTCAAGGCTGGCATGAACTACCTACTGACTTTAACTCCAGCCTTAAATACATAGAGAGACCCTGTCTCAAAAAACAGTCAACTTTAATTTGACAAATTATTCACTTTTTTGATTATAGATATCAATGAAGCAAGATGGTACAGATACAAAACGTAAAATAAGCAATATATATACACATATGCATGTATAAACATGAGCATGCATTTTTTTTTTTTTCCACCGGGGATTGAACTCACAGCCTCGCGCCTGCCAGGGCAGGCACTTAAGGCACTGAGCCAAACTCCCGGCCCTGGTGTTTTGAGGCAGGGTCGCACTATGTAGCTCAGGCCGGTCTTGCGCTCGCGTTGTAGCCCAAGTCGGCCTCGAACTCATAATGCTCCACCTACCTCAGCCTCCCGAGTGCTGGGATTAAAGGCATGCGCCACCATGCCCGGCGAGCATGCATATTTTAAAAAACAGTATACAGTAATTTCAATAAAGCTAGAAGATATAAAAAATAAGAATTTAAGCAGAGTAATTTTACATTGTTTGGTGTGATTTGATTTTATAAGTTCATTTACATGGGTTAATGTGAGATAACAGATACATTAATATTTATCCACTAATATCATCAAGAATATACTATCCCAGGAGGGGATAGTCTAGATTATAGGAATGAATAGAAGTGGTTGAATAAAATAGTTATGCCTTACATAGTTTTGTACAGAGTAAGAGACAAAACAGCAGGCAATTCCTTATAAATAGAAAAATCACTTGAAAGTTTGAGAAAATAGAAAACAAAGGAATAAAAAATAAGGAGCTGAAGAATTTTGTGCTGTTAATATAGATTATGAACTATATTTTGAAAATGATAGACACACATCTTCATTGTCTTCACTCTGCAATTTTTGGTGCATCCTACATTGACAGAGATAATAAGGGTATTTATTGAAGTAAAACACCTCTTAGAGTACTGGTAACCTGCATAATATAATTTCAAGATGGCAAAACTATTATATGTTGCAAAAATGTCTCCTCCTTAACAGCATAGAAATCCAACTTAAAGCAACCAGTTGATTCGAGAAACACAGGCTGCGAGGATAGCTAGTGAGGTAAACTACAACTCATTGCTTGTAGTGTTTAGTGTATCACTGACTTTGCAGACCTCAAACTGGTGATCTGATCATCTATTCAGAGGATAACAATATGCAATGTAGAATATATGGTGGATGTCCTGAAGGTGGTGGCCATTGTTAATTCCCTATTATCTTGTTTTGAAATCCTGTATCATTCTCATTGTTTTGTTTGATTGAGTTTTATTCTGTTTTATCTTGTTTGATTTTGTTGTATCTGATGGCATGGGCAGCTATTTTGAAGATAACACAATACATAATGGTAGTCATTTTGGATTTACTATTATTTTGTTTTGAAGTCTTGCATTGCATTCATTGTTTTCTTTTTATTGGTTCTATCCTGTTACTGTTTTGTTTGATTTTACTATGTCTGAAGGTATGGGCAACTATTTAGAAGACAGCAAGAGGCATTACAGTAACCATTGTTGATTTCCTATTTTCTTGTTTTGAAAAAACTGTGTCACTTACACTATCTTGTTTGTTTTGTTCTGTTTTGTTTTTTTGGTACCAGGGATCGAACTCATAACCTCACACTTGCCTGGCAGACACTTGGGCCACTGAGCTAAATCCCCAGCCCCAACGCTGTCTTGTTTTGATTGGCTTTATTCTGTTTTATTTTGCTTGGTTTTATTTTCTCTAAAATAAATTAAAAAAAAAAAAGAAGTCCAACTTATATTTTGTTTTTCTGTGTTGATTGAAAGAATGTATGATGATTGTGAAATGTGTTCGTTTGTTAATATTTCTGTGTATTATGTATATATACATTTGTGTGTGTCTGTGTGCTGGTGTCTGCAGGAAAGACTAGTTACATTTCACACTTTCTGACATGCAACAAAGAAGAAAAAATTTTTAAATTAAGTAAATGCCTTTTTGTCGTTGCTTGTATAAATTGTCTTGAATTTCCTACCAAAAGACTAGGAATGTTATGCTCTAAAAGCACATGCTTTGATCAGATGAACTTGAATTTAAATCATATTTTCACTATACATTTTTTTCTCTTTTTCTTTTCATTTTACCTTTTGCTAGCTGAAAAATGTTACTCACTTTGTCCCTCTGTCAATGTTTTATGTTACAATATAACTATCAATAAATTTGACTTCCTGTTACAGTATGCCAAAATGCAATAGCAGTGTAAACTAATGTCCAAGCAATTTGTGTAGTGTAATAGAGAAAATATTTGCTAGATATTATTTCTACCACTATTATCATCTGTATATAATTATTCATTGAAAGTGATACTATACTAACAAATCTTGAGAAAAAAATTCTAATTATATTAAGTTTAAACTTTTATTAATAGCTAATGAAGATAGAGCTTAGTATTCTTAAAATAAGTTACATCAAAAATAAATAATTTGTTACACTCCAAATAATATATTTTTCTTCGAAAGGATTTGCATTCTAACTCTTTATGTAACGTGGTTTTATTTAAATTTTTTTTTGTTTCTTAGGTTTTCTTGATTTGATTAATTGCATTTTCAAGTAAAAAGTTCTATATCTGCATCCATAGTAAATGTAGAAGTCTATTACACACAAAACTTTAAAACTCGTTTTGATATTTTGTCCCTTAAAGGTTTTTGCCTAGTCATTTTTCATCCAATAGTATTTGTTCCTTACTTACACTCAGCTTGTCACATACAAATGAGGGGTGACCACTGGCACACAAAATCACAAAATCAAAGTTATTTCATTACAGCAGACACTAAATCATCCAAAGGAAAGGTTATATTCTTTTTTTCTTTTGTGCTCAAGTGGTAGTGACTCATATAGTTTCCACAAGAATAATAGCTTATAAATTATCTACACGAACAATCATTCTTATTATATTTATATAGAAGATATAAAGCAAAATATCACTACTGTTGAGGAACAACTTCTCACATAATCCAAGGAGTTTCTGAGCCTAGGACATCTGAAATTAGAAATTAAATGCATCACTTCTTGAAGCCCTGCAGTACAGCATTTAATAATACTGTTATATTTTTTGCCCAGTGTTGACATAGTTTTAAAAACAGTTCATTCCAGTTTATATTGACATGTTATCATCAATTATGTTTCACCATCTGTGGACCTAATTAAATTTACCCTTAAATTCGATTTAACCAGACATCAGTCACAAGCAAGACATGTTTACTAAACATCCTTCATACAGAAAGAAAAAATAAAAAAACAAGTTAAAATGTCCTCCAAATAATTTTGTTAGAAAATAGACTGTCAAATAGTAATACTTAAATCAGAATATTCTAAGAGTCCAGTAGCAACTCATTAGCCTGTGATATAATGTTTAAATGAAGTCATCAGTGGATATACAGTTTTCTAATATTTTATAACATGGGATGAAGGTCAAGTTCATCTCCTTTTCCCTCCTACTACAATGTACACACAAAGCAAATTTTAAAATGTTTGAAGCATTTTTAGATTTGCCAATATGTGAAACCTCTAAAAGCAAAGAGAGTGATATATTTTATTTTGGATTTTTAGATGTGAAGCAAATACCCAAAACTAGTAAGCTCTTAGCTAGTGAAATGAATGATTAAATCATCTGCTCTTTTCTCCATAGTATATTTTTTAAAAATACTTTTAAATATCCTTTTTTGCTTTATGTGAAGCACGCAAGAAAAATTACACAAGAAAATAGAATAGAACATTAAATAAATAGAATAGCAGGCATGTAATTGAGTCATTTTTCATTCACTTTTGGATTGTAAAATGTACATTTCTGGCACCCTTTGTCCACTGAAAAATGCATTCCTTTTATAAAGAGTGTATTGCAAAATATTTTTTAAAATAGATACAAAAAAATCAAATAATTCATAAAGGGACAAATGTAGCAATTAACAAGAAATAGATTTTACCCAGGATGGAGTCCAACTTGCAATTCTCCTGTCTCTGTCTCCCTGAGTGTGAGGATCACAGGCATTCATGCCCAGCCTAATATTTCCCCTTAATTAAAAATTAGTTTCTAAACCAGAGTATGTTTTTTTGTGTTTGTTTTTGAGACAGCATTTCACTATATATTTCAGGCTAACCTTCAACTTATTATGTAACCCATGCTGGCCTGGAACTTGCAGCAATCCTCTTGCATCAGCTCCCTGAGTACCGGGATCACAGGCGTGTGCCACCACGTCTTTCCTCAGTATAATGTAAAAAGTGAGTTAAAGCATTACTTTGGGATAGCAACATTGCATTTAACTATATTTTTTCAGGTCATCACTGAATGTATTTTTATAAATTAAGTCTTTAGAATTACTTTGCAAATGAGAGGGTTCCTAAACATTAGTTACACACTGCAGAAGGCTAGTGAACTCAATGAGTAGTCAAGCTTATACTTAAAAGATATACATAATCACTAAATCAATAGAGGTATTCTGTTTTAGAAATTCTATGCATGTGTGAGACCTTTAGTTTTGTCCCTAGTACTGAAAAAAGAGGAAAAAGAGTATTCCTGTAAAAGTCAATAGATTTGTGGCCCTAAACCAATGTTATGAAAAATCATTTAAGTGTAATATTTTATCAGAAAACTCTAAGTAATCAGAAAAAAACATATGAACATATTTAAGTAGATGGCTGTGAATAGCTTTATGGAAATATTTGAAGTTTAAAATAAATCAATATATGAAAAAATTGAATGTTTAAAAACATTATGCTATCAAAATGTTTTTAAAAATGGTCAAATTTTGGGAACATAGTCATAAATTTAAGACGATAAATTGATCCTAACTATACTGTTAGAGAACATAGGTCTTTTTTATCCTTTTCTACACCAGAATTAGCACAATTAAGAAATTCTGTAGGACAAGTTGGATCTAGAAATATGTATTTAAAAGGCATTAAGATTTATTTTAGTGAAAATAGGTTTGTTTTCTACTTTTTATATATTTTGATAAAAAGAAATATAACTAATTCTACCTAGAGAACATAAAGTTTCTTGGAGCTAAAATTGAGCAAACAGTATATAAATTGTTAGATTTTTAGGTTTGCCAATAAAAGATTTCTATCAGCTAATTCTCCCTTGGATCGAAGAGACTGGCTTCATTAAAAATTGTTCAGTGAATCAATTCTTATGAAGTAGTCAAATAGAAAACCTTTATTAAGATAACATTTGAATACCAAAGATACACTCTAAATACAATTCCTAAATCTGTAACCAGTGTTAATAGCTGCACTGCAGTCAGTGTACCCTGGAGCAGTATTTCCCTAAATTTATACTTGGTTGTTCGCCAAAGTATATAACAAGGAGTCACACAGGTGGATGAGAAAGACAAAGGAGAGCTTTGCACAGCCTGTTAGATATGAGCCAGTACAGATTCAAATACTTGGAATCTTAGTGATGATGGTGATGCTGTATGTGTGTGCTGTGTGTGTGTGTGTGTGTATGGGTGTGTGATAAAGAATTTTGATCTTTTCTATCTTCTGGCATCTCCTGTCTGACTTTATTTTCATTATATTATCTTAAACATTGCTCTGACAATACATTATTATTTATAATTTTCATCACTGTTGGCTTTGGGTAAGTGAGGTGGCCAAATGAATATTAAAATATGAACATACATACTTGTATGGTGAGAATTCATAGTACGGAACTGCTAACTTAATGGAAGGAGCCAAAGATGTATTTAAGAAAAAATAAAAAAGAGAAATATGATACACATTAATTTTAGAATTGCAACCTTAATAATCAGTGTTTTCAGTGTCTAAATTTGTCTTTCAACTTATTGACAATTTCTAGTTATGAGATGATTTAATGTTTGGCACTGCAACTACAAAACTTAGTATTTCTACCTTAGACTTGTATTCAGGATTGAAATCAAAATCCCCACTTACTGCAGTAATTTACAATAGGAATCATGTATCCTTTGTGAGCGATTCCTAACCTTTAAAGTCAAATCTGTATGGTTTTTCATAATTTCTAGATTTTTACTCTATGTGGAGTTCTGTTTTAGTTTCTGTCATGTATCATATTGAATTCCACAATAACCAGATAAAACAGTGTGCTAGGAAGTGTTCTAAAATGTTTGTATTTGCCTCTACTTTATCTCTAAACCTACTCATATCACAGATGAAAAAAATTGAAATTTAGATATTTTCTTAAGAAGTGACAGAATTAAAGAGTAAGATTTCCAACTCCAGAGTCCTTATTTTACTGTTTATGAAGCAAAATCTTGGCACCTATAGATAATTAACCACTTATGGTAGACAAGGGCAGGTAGAAAACAAAATTTGGGCTTTTTGTTTCCTCAAAAAAAAAAATGTGCTGATGATCTTCTTCTGTCTTAACTACTTTTGGAAGTAACTGTTGCACTGCTGTTGATGCCAGGAAAGAAAATATTAGAGAAAGATAGTTAATATTGTTGTCAACTATAGAAGTCACACCTTGATAATGGCAAATGGATTTAGCAAAAAGAATTTTGGCAATTTAGCAGAAGGGGCAGAAATTAGATTTTTGTCAATGATAGACATATGAGATTTTTAGGAAGATAAAATATAGAATTCAGACTATTTAGAGTTGGATGAAAACAGGAACAGTCTGAACAGCAGCAGCTGGAGCAGCATATGAGTCATGACAGTGAGCCCTTAGACTTGCTTTTAAGTTTATAAAGGATGCAGAAAGTTTCGTAATGAAAGAGTGGGCATATCTTGATGAACTCAGAATAAAATTGCTGGTTATTAAGTGATGTATATAGATCTTAAATGCAGGTCTGAAATCATAATCCTAGTGTAAATACTTTCCTATTCTGTAGATAAATTGACCAAATCATATATCTCTCAGAGTTTAGAATGATGGAGTCATCAGACAACATTTTTAATGTCCTAGTAGAAATTTTCCAGAAAATTAAATTTTCCAAAAAACAAATGACAATGTGTTATGATAATTGTTATTGTTATTAAAATACTCTATTATATAAAAATAGTTCCATGCACCATATGACTTAACTGTATGTGAACATTTTTTAAGAGGATTGCAATTTAGGGTGATTTGAAAGTAAACTAACACTTGATTGACCCTACTTAATTTTTGAGCAGAAGTAGTGAACTCAAAATGAAATTTTGAGAACATAATGTATCAAGAGAAAACTAAACGTAAGCAAGAAACTCAAACAAAGGTTATGCATAATTAAAAATTCAAAGTCAATACTGGTAAATGAAAATGCTGTTTTTTGACTACCAGCTGAAAGAACAGTGGAGATATTATGTATTTTAGGTATATGGCTCCACGTTCTGTGCATTTATTTCCCTTTCCCCTTCCTCTAGTATTTAGAGTCAAGAGAGTTGGGTAAAGTTTAACTTTATGAATTTTAGTAAAGGCCTGATTAGATTCTAAGAGATACATTTAAATCTGAAAGAAGGAGATGGATGAAGAGAATTAACTGTGAAAAAAGTTACAATGACTGTTCAGACAGTGTGGTTCCCTATATTTTTAGTTTAAGGCCAAATGCAAATTAAACAAATAAGACTTACTTTAGTGAGTGGTCTTTCCATGATTTTTTTTCAGAAAATTTACTTTAGAAAATGGAGTACTATAAATTTATTCTCTTTTTGAAATGACTGTAAATCTTTTTAAAAGTTTAATAATATTTTTGGCAGCTTTAAACTCAAGCATATCTTTCTCTGGAACTTGCGAGCAATCTTTTTGAAATATAAATGCCAAAAAAACAACACCCTACTTCCCAGTTTATGCAGGAATATAGGAGCTCTACATCTTGTAGCTGCTTAGCTCTAAGTTGCAACACTATTTCCTCTAATGAAAATGTAAAGTTTCTTTAGATAGAGTAAATGAGTTAACAAAGATAGTCACACAATTACCAAATAAATTGAGGAGAACTATGTGTTTAAGTGGTACTATCAAGTTCTCTTAGTTGAGAATAAGTTATTATTGAGAATATGTATGTAATTTTTTGCATGTGCTTATTTAAGATGATGATATTTACATTTGTCTCTGCATTATACCTACTGTTATCTATGATTTGTATCACATTTTGATTCAGTGCTTAGTCAATATAAATTGACTACTGTTATTATTATTATTATTTTTCTACCATTGTGCCGAGATTTTGGGGGTATAGGAAATATTTTGTTTATAGTTACATGTCCTCAACAGGGGGAAAAGTAAGAGCATAGTCTTTATATGTAATTGATATTTTTTCCATTTTAAATGGAGGCACAGACATATATGTGAATACAAACATTGCAATATGTAAAGATTAACAAAATGGGACCACTCCGACAGTCAAGTCATTTGCTTTTCTACTCTTAAATAGCTTTAGGATACTTTTCCAAACTACATTCTACAGTCCCCTGATCAATTACTTTTCTATTAAGTTTGGATGATGGAAAATACTAGCAAAAGATTGGAGGACAAGAGGAACAAGAAGAATAGACTATTTCCTCCCTTCTTCCTGCTGTTTGCAAAATCTCTGAAAATGACATCTTTGTGAACGCAGCTCTCACTTAGTAGTCATGGCTAGTGTGCCCTAAATAAAACTCCCTTGTCTAATCAACTACTAGGTGGGTAATAGTTACTAGGTCTTGCTCAGTCTGTGATGATACAAAATTTCCTATTTGTTTTAGCTTTTATGACATTTTTACAAGTGGTTTTCTGACTTAAAACCACTTAAAGCTCTTCTGAGGAATTTTAGTACAACAGTATTTTTAATTTTCCATTTGAAGGAAGAGTCAGTTTTTCTATCCTTTTAAGAAAATTGTCCAATGAAACTATTAGAAGACAATGTCAAGGAAAAGTTCTATGAAATTCCTCCGAGCAATGCTTCTTTGGATATGATTCCCCAAACCACAGAGAAGCAAAGCAAATGTAGACTAGTGAGAGTACATCAAACTAAAAATGTTTACTGCCAGCAAAGGAAAGAATGAAGAAACAACCTTCAACACGGAGGAAAATATTTGAGAACAGTATATCTGACAAAGGTCTGATATCTAAAATCTGTATAAAACTTAAATAATTCAATGAAAAGAAAACAGCCTGATCAAAAGTGGGCAAAGGCTTTAATAATTTCTCAAAAGAAGATATGTAAATAACTGATAACATAAAAAAGACATTCAACCTTTCTAGTCATATTACATTAAACATGCGTGAATATAGCAATCACAGTGAGAAATCACCCCACATCTGCTAGGATGTTATCAAAAAGGAAAGACAGCTTCTGCCCACAAGGCAGGGGAAAGGAAATTCTCACACACTCTTGATAAAAAAATAAATTAGTACCATGTAGAAAACACTTGTCTTGGTTATTGTTCTCTCACTGCTGAGATAAAATACCTGACATAAAGTTAAGGAAAGAAAGGTTTATTCAGCCCACAGACTGTGGAGAATTCAGTCCATAATCAGCTGATTCCAAGGCAGAGTGGTGCATGGCAGAGGGCAGCAGTTCATGGCGGTGGAAAACAGCACAAGCAACAAGAGCAAAAGGGGAGGAGCAGAGAGAGAAGACTTTCTGCTCCTTATATTGCACGTAGGCCACACCTACTTGGGTGTAGCACTGACATCTATAATCCCAACATTGGACCATGAGTCATTCACAAACTCTAGAAGATGCCTTCATAAAATCAACACATTAAAAAGATATGTGCACTCCTAAGATTTTTTGCAACATTATTGCCAAAATCCAAGATGTGGTATCTGCTTGTTGTCATTTCACTGAAGAATCAATGAAGAAAATGTGATATATATATATATATATATATATATATATTCATTCAATGGAAAGCTGTTCAGCTGTTAAAAATAAAAATAGAAAGAAGAAATTTCCTATAATTTTTCTTTAAAAAAAGCAAAACAGAAAAAAGGATATAAATAATAAAGAATTTCAAAAACAGTAAGAAATCAGCACTAGTTAATGTATTGCATATTGTTATTTTAGAAATTGTTGTTCAGGTTACAAGATTCAGGCATAAAAATGATGAAAAAATTCTTATAATTTTTGACAACATGGATGAATGTTGGTGACAGTACTTTAAGAAAAATAGAAAAGAATCAGGCACTAAAAGACAAATACCATGTGATCTCACTCATACGTATAATTCTAAAAGGTTGTTACCTTGGGGGACACTTGATGGTGGCTGGCAAGGCCTGGGGTAGTTGGGTATAGATGTTGGATAAAGAATATAAAATTTCACATAGAATAAATAAGTTCTTGGTATTTACTGTGTAATATGGTGACATATTTAAATTATACTATGTTCTTGGAAAATGTCAATAACAGATTTAATGCATTCTTCACACAAAATTGATATTTGAGGTGCTATATATATTATTTAGCCAGATTTACTTATTTCCTTATGTATATACACTTCAAAACAATGGAAAATTGAGAAAGAAAAATTAATGAGAAGTTGCCTAAAAAAATTTTTTTTCTTTGAGACAGGATCTCATTATGCAGTTTAGACTGGCTTTGACCTTACTACTTGAACTCACTATGTAACTCAGGCTGTCCTTGAACTCCCTGTAATCCTCCTATCTCAGCGTCCTATGTGCTAGGATTACAGACATGCCCCACAATGCCGGGCACAAACTTACATTGTGAAACATTTATTTTAAAATTATTTGACACATTTTTAATATTACAGTGTTCTGGAAAAATGAGTCCTTAATTTCTTGTTTGGAAGCATATTAGTTGTTGCTATACCTGTAGAATGCAGAAAATTAAACTGCATGTCAGAAATGAGTCTTACAATTGCATATTTTGAAGAAAAAAAACAATGTAATTTATATCACTCTGATTTGCAGCATCTTACATCCAGTGTCCATTTCTTACCAATAATATAATTTAGGGCCTGAGAGTATAACTTAGTGATGGAATGTTTACCTGGAATGCCTGAGGCACTGAGTCTACAAAACAAAGCAAACCTTTTATAGATTTAATGATTTAAAGGCTTTAAAATTCATCCCTGTGTTCAAGGATTTTCTATATAGTTATCCCAGATTAACATTTTCTAGTTCTTTAATAATACTACGCACATGAGGAAAATCAGAGAGTTCACGGGATACATGATACCATATGATAAAGTGAGATGATGCCTATGGAATGATAGAATTTAAAAAAGTGACCTCACCAATTCTCCTGGTGGCAGGCTTTTAAAAACTAGCAAGGAAGACAACTTAAATTAATGTAATGAACAAACAGGTGAGCAGCACACTCAAAAAAAAATCCTTTAATCTAGTTTCAAAAGAGATGACAATTAAGTAAAACCCTGCAGAGTATGATCACAATTACACAAACCCCCTGCCTTGCAAACTGTCTGAACTTAATCAGGCATGATTTCTTGTATAATAACAGAAACAAGGAACATGTTAAATAAGGAGAAGCAAATCCCAGGAAATTGAAAAACTGAAACAATTCCCATATAAGGTGTATTACTACACAGTAATTGTTCAGATAATTCTTATGGGGAAGGGACAAGAAAGGCAGGTGATTATGAATATGTAATTACATAGGAAGTTACATTACTTTTTGAGAGAAGCAAATAAAACAAAATTCTGTATGGTATTTTCTATTACAGATTAAAGATAATGAGCTCTGTTAACCAGGGCTTAGAATCTCTTCGTTAAGAAATACGAATATCAGGATTTTGTGCAATTATTTACAAGTATACTTAAGAAGTAAACAAAAATGACATTATTTTTGGAAACGTTTTTAAAACACACTGAACAGCATGCCAAAAAATTTCTAATTAGGAAAAAAAGGATCCTTTTATTAACGAAGCACTGTTACCATCTCATATGCAGGCACAATGATACAAAAGGCCACCTACGTCAGGAAATCTATCCTCCTGCCACATCAGGAACCTCTTTTGTAAAACGGCGTGGTTGTTACCATGTCATTTTAAATCTATAGAACAATTTGTCTTCACAACATGTTTTAAACTAATCCTAATCATTTTGCTTCACTAGTTTATGCAATGAATTCTAAATATGTAACCTAAGAAATATAAAAGTCCAGTAAAAATGTATTATTTTGCATAGAATTTTCTTAGTTTGACAATCCTTATGTTTATTTTTATAATGTTACAACACAAAAGGTGGATTAAAACGATATACCCAATAGTTACAGAAATCTAAGGTTTGTACTGAAATATCTTGATGTATTTTTCTAAATTTTGTATCAAATTTATCATTTCCATTTTTTTTGGTAGTAGGGTATTGAAAATAGAAGACATATCTTTGATTTTGTGGATACTGCACTGTAAAATTTAATGTCAAATATTGATCATTGCCCACACCATCTATCAGTGTGTTCAAAAATAAGTCTAACATATAAATATAAACTGAGCTCAATATTCCATTACCTATATATTTCTACCTACAATTTTATTAACACAAAAGCTAATTTCTCTCATTAAAATCTTCACAACTTTGCTTTCTGATTCCTAAGTATTTTTGAAAGTATATATGTTAATTATTAATACATAGATGCTGATAGGACTAGCACTGCCCACTATAATAAAGCTATGTGGTAATAAAAATTTCCAAAATAATTGATAAAGTACTCATTGGCACCTTTCCTGGATTTTGGGATGAGGCACTTTAATTTTGTGTGAAAACCCAAAATATTTACCAAGATAGGTGTGGCATTTTGTATACTAAACATCAAAGAATGAGAGTTTGCTGCCTTGCCTCCTTGTCAACATTTATAATTGTCAGATGTTTGGATTTCAGTCATTGTAATAAAATTGAGGTAATTGTATATTATTGTTTTAATTTAATTATTCCTTTAATTATCAACTCTCTGATGACAAATAACATAGAGTATTATGTCATAGGCTTGCTTTAAATTTGTATACCCTATTTTATAAAGTGTCTATTTAGATCTTCTGACTAAATTTTAGTGGATTTTTTTGTCTTAGGTTTTTTCTTTTTTGAGTTTTAAAAGATTTTGTCTACTTTGTATATATGTGCTTCTCAAATATGTAGCAGCAAACATTTTTCCAGTCTGCAGTTTTTCTTCATTCCAATAGCATCTTTTTTTCAGAGCATGTTTACTTTTAATGAAGACACATGTATCAGTACATAACTTAACAGTACACACAAGAGTTCAAACTTACCAGTACAAAATCCCAGGACTTAGCGGCAAAAAGAAAAGAAAAAAAGTGGAGTAGCACAACCATAGAAAAAATGTGAAAATTTCTCAGAGACTCTAGCAAGTCACACAGGTAAAAGTCTTTGACTCCTAAAACCATTAGATAAAGAATAAAAAGTATGATTCTTTAAATGGAAAGACAAGACTCTAAGACTGCAAGGAATATGAAGAATCAAGAAAATATAACATGACCAAAGGGGGTAGGAAAAAATAATAAAACCTCACTGGCTTACCATGAAGAGTGTACACATGCAAATTATGTAACAGAGATATCAAAACAATCATGTATAATGGCAAGGAGTTATAAGAGAACACATAGAGGCAACCAAACATAATAGGGAAAGCAATACATAAAATCTAAAGTTTAACAAATAGATAAAAGACATTAAAGAATCAAATATAAATTAAAATATCCTATCTTAAAAGCATGAGTGCTTTGATGTATACTCAGTCAAGTAGAAATGTTAGCAAACTCAGATCATTTGAAATTACCCATTGTGAGACTGGAAGTAATTGTTCAATGGGAAAGCAGAAATGGAAGGGGGAGATGGAACAGAAAGGAAAAAAAAAAGAGAAAAATAAATTACAAAATGGAAAAAAAGGCTACCATAATGTCTCAGAATAGCTGTACATACCTTCACATATAATAACATCAAACAATACAAAACAGACTAAAATCAATTGAGACAAAAGAATGAAAGCATTATAGGGCTTCAAAGCCAGATAATAGGAAATGAACAATGGCTACTATAATGTCTCTTGTTTACTTCAGAATAACTGTCCATATTATCACATATAATAAAATCAAATAAAACAAAGCAATATAGAATAAGACTAATCAAAACAAAAAATGAAAGCATTATAGGATTCCAAAACAAGATGATAGAAAATCAACAATGGCTACCATGTCTCATTTTCTTCAAAATAGCTATTGTTGATTTCCTGTAGTCTTTGTTTTAAGTCCTGTGTTGCTTGCATTATTCTGTTCTGATTGGCTTTATTCTGTTTTGTTTTGTTTTTGTTTTGTTTTATTCTCTTGAAAAGAAAAAAAAGAAAAAAGAAAAAAAATAGAAACAAAGCTTTGCAAATAAGGAAGGGAAAAGGAATTGAAGAGAGAGGAGGGGAAGGAGGAAAAATACAGAAACTAAAGTATATCATGAAAGGTACAAATTCCCTAGGATTAATGTGATTAAAATGGATATATAAATTGTATCAATAAACTTAATCAAAAAAATTTAGAATTCAAATCATATCAACTATATTTTCTGACCATAATTGAATGAAACTAGAAATTAAAAACCAATTATGGTCAGAAATCCAATTTAAAAATTCACAAAGATAGCATATTAAATAATAATACTGAGCCACCAATGAATGTAGAAGAAATACAAGGGGAAAAGGGAAATAAAAAATATTTTAAATCTTTAAGTTAGAAGTTGATAATAAACATTAGATCAAATAATTAAAAGAGACTAATATACAGCAGAAAGATCAAAGAAACAAGACTTTTTCTTTAAAATAAAATAGATGCACTTTTAGTTAGAAATAGAGATTTAAGTAAATCTATAGGTGAAAAGAGAGACACCACAGAAAGCTGAGTATCAGAAAACATTAGTTAGCACGTGTTTGTTTAGTTATCAAATTCTCAATTCTTTTTTTGACGTAGTTCGGTTTCATTGAAAAATGCTATAACCAGTGGGATAGAATAGAATGTTTCCTATCTATGTTTCTGCAGGTTAAAATTCAGTCTATCTTATCTAGCTATGACTATGAAAAAAGTCAATGTTTAAGCATATCAATGATTGAGAGAAAAAGCAATCTCTCTATTTTGAAAAAATCCCTCCTTATAGACAATTTAATGCTATTCAATGATTGAATTTTATGTAATTGAGAAATAGACATTTTTTCTTTTAAATAATACATTAAATAGTGTATTGCTGTAGGTTACCCAGCTACTAAGTTCACAATAGTGGGAATAAAATGGTGACTGGAAAAACTTGAGCTCTTAATCATTATCTGAAGTAGCAATGAACAAATGATAATTGTCATACTTCTACCACTTATAGTTCTTTTCAATTCCATATTGAATACTTGTGCCGGTTTCTAAACAAAAACTTAAAATTAGCTTTCAAGCAAAACTTGATGTTGAAATTATACGATTTAAGTCAAAACATATTTTTATAATTCTAGGAATTATCAAAATTCTTCAAATGTGGTATAAATCAATTTTAGAAAAGATTTGTGTTTTACTTACAATGGTAAAACTTTTCAGCCAAGCCAATTTGCATTTTATGGACACAGAACATCAGGAATTGCAAGAAGTGATTCTCTTTGTATCGGCATTGTTCCTAAAGATTGGCAATACGAAAAATACTTTCTTGATCATTTGATGAGGACAATTCTCTTGGAAGAAATAAAATATACACAAATATAAAGGAATTTATAGAAAATTCTACAGTTGAAAAAACGAGATAATATTTTCATAGTTAAACATCGTTACTTTTTATCCTGCAGACTTCTAAATGTGAGCAGAATTTATATTTTTTATCCAGAATTCTGCAAAGGTAGGTGAGTAAAAATACATAACACAATCCAATTAAAGATTATGGTCATTTAGTGACTATAAAATTGTTTTGTTTTATCATTTTTAAAAAATTGTTTGCTCAGTTATTACAGAATAGGTAATCTGTGTTTATTCTATTTAAATAATATTTTAGAACTCTAGGTTATGGGTCAGGAAATTTTGTGGCCTGATTCTAATCATCAATCTGTTAGGCTTTGCTTACAATAGGATCTATATTGCAAATAATGAATTTCTCCCATTGTAGTGTAAAATCATCCTTAGCAATATAAAAGTGGATGTGTCTGTGTTTAGCAAACTCTTAATTATAAAAATCAATGATAGTTTGTCAATCACAGTTTGATGATTACTGGTACATTGATAGAAATATTCTACAATGTTATATAATATGAACACAAGCTATGTTTGACTATGGAGCTCATAAAATATGTCTAAAATACTGAAAAACTACATGGTTAGTTTAATTTCCATCAGTCACTTCAAACATAGATGTAAATGCCCACATACGACTCAGCACTAATCAACTGAACAACGTAAATTTAGACAACCTTATGAAACGTGAATTAAGGGTACATTTATTTCTTTACTAAAACTATTTCTGTTTCCAATTACATTTTGTATTTAAAAAGATCTTCATTTGCAAATATGTTGCAGTCATTGTTGAAACTTTAGATACTAGTTTTATGCACGTTAAAATACTGTTAACTGTAAATCATTTATTTTTCCTTTTCAGAAAATTAAGAAATATTTGTGCTGCATGATGATGTCTTGGTGGATAAAGAAAGACTGAAAAATTATATTGTGATAGTCACAGAATATGTCCATTTTCATAAAAATTCAAATAAAATTAATTTAAGCACTTACATATTTCTAGAATATGCAACGTTCCATTTGGATTAATAGAGGGTTTAACTTGACTTTCAATGCTGCAAGTTCTGTTGTTTCAAATTGTTCCTTTGGCATATTCTATCTAGATAACTTTATACTTAGTTTGAAATCAACTATTGCAGTATCAAGCATCATACACATAGATGAAAATACCTATTCAGAGGAGTGTGCCTTTTTATAAACTAGGAGAAACAATCTCAATAATTTTTCTAACATATTCTCCTTTATATGAAAATTTATCTTTGTATACTCTTACTCTTTTTTAAGTGTAATTAGATTACTATGACTGAAGTAGAGCAATTATAATTCTTCCTTTAAGTTAAGGTTGAATTCCGCATTCCCTAATTCGAAAGGAAACTAGATATATGAATTAAATTTAGATTTTCGTGAAGAAGGAAGAAAGGGCAATCAAAGCTATTTTCAACAGCTGCCTTTTTAGGAAGCTAAAAGATTTGAAAAAGGAATATAGAAATTGCACACTATGTAATAAAGTTCAGTGTAAGGAAATACATGGGCACTAAGTAATGTCAGAAAAAATAGACTATTTAATTTGTTATAATTGGCGGCTAGCATTAACTCATTTGATGTAATGTAAGTTGACTTTAATAAATCAGTTGACACTATGTCTCAGAAATGTTACTGAGAAATTAATTGAAATTGGCTTGGATGTGAGCACCATCACTTGGACTGAAACTGACTAACAGACCATAAACAAAACTTAATGATAAATGGCACTGCATTCAGGAAATGTGCTTAGTGTTTTTACTTTAGAGAAAGTAATATCTTTATGAATATCATGAGAAATGTAATTCTTAAAGATGAGAATTATAATTGAGCCTTTCCGAAGAATTTATGTATACAAATAAGTTATTTCAAATGATTCTTACATATCTATTTTTGTTCCTCACATTGTTTTATACCTAAGAAGCTTATAATGAATGATTGCACACACAGGACTGTTTTTTTCTTTCACAAAACAATACCTATAGAAATAGACCTTCAGCAAGACCTAAATTTTTGTTATGTATGCCTTTAAAGATATTTCCTTTATGTGGCTTATCTGACAAGAGTTAAAGTGTCTGTATCTTTGACTAAAGGAATTATCTAAACCTCTCAATATTCTGTTGTTTGTTTGTTTTGTCTTTTTGAGACAGGGTTTCATTATGCAGTTTGGGCTGGCTTTGAACTCACTTTGTAGCCCAGGCTGGCCTCAAACTTACAGTGATCCTCCTGCCTCCCCCTCCCAAGTGCTGGGATTACAGGCATACACCAACACACCCGGCTCAATATTCTGTTCTTGAAAGTTGTTTTCTTAATCTTACACCTGCATTTTGATTACATTCATGTTGCAGCATGGTATGTCTATACATACTTACTTATATCTGACCATTGTCATGTATTTAATCAGCCATGCCAAAAAGTACATGGAAAATGTATGAGAAAAATAGTCTCTGCATTCAAGATAATTACAGACAACTAGAAAAAGAAGTTATTTTTTTAAATTGTAACTGTCTTTAATTAATTACCTCTTATGAAGTATTTATTATTTGTAAAACACTGTTCTAATAATTTTATAATATCTTCATAAAATTAAGAATTACGGCCTGGGGATTTAGCTCAGCAGTATAAGCACTTGCCTAGGAAGTGTGAGGTCATGAGTTCAGAACCAAAAATAAATAAATAAAAAAGAATTATATTACTCTTTCCTAGGTGTCCTAATTCTGGGTATATACCTTCCACTAAAAATCAAATTAGTATGCCAGAGAAAAACCTGAATATTTATATTTACTTCAGCACTGCTCATAATAGCTAAAATATTAAATCAATGAACAAAGTGATTAAGTACAATTTATGTGTATATATGAGTGAGTTTAAGCCATGAAGAGTGAGTTCCTATAATTGGTAGCAATATAGTTGAACTGGAATATATCATGTTAAGTGAAATTAACCAGATACAGAAAGACAAGTACCACATGTTCTTTCTTATACATGGAAGAAAAGAAAAAAGAAAGTCATTTCATATTTAAACTGTAATTACTAGATGTTGAGACAGAGGGAAAAGGTAGATAAATGGAATCTAGATTTGATCAATGTGTATTATATAAATGTATTGAAATATCACTTTGAACTCCATTAATATGAACAAAACACATGCTAATGAAAATAAAATAAAGAAATTATATATGGATGTTTAATAAAAATGTTATTATTCTCTCCTTAAATATCTACTTTTCAATAGTCACTCATAAAACCTGTGGATCAAAAATAATAACCTTATTGATCAGTCAACATGAATCCATCATAGGAGCCTTACAACCTTGGAATTTTAAAAATTTGAATACATCTATGGAATCCAAATTCTTACACATAGAAACTGTTAATATTTTTAAAGTTCCATGACTTCCTTTCCAATTTAAAGAGGCAAATGAAATTCTAACTTGTTTACAATATAAATTTTGTCTGTTTTCTACTTGCATTTAAATAATCACTGAGTAGGTATTTATTTGTGGCTAGCTTATTTCCTCTAGGAAAATAATCATGAGATTTATCCAGCTGGTCATATGTGTCATTAGTTATTTTACAGTGAACAAGGACTATTATATTTTTCTTAGTTACTTTTCTCATTTCTGGGACAAAACACTGGACACCCAAAATTAAGAGGAAAGCTTCGTTTAGCTCACAGTTTGTAGAGATTTCAGCCCATAGTAGGCTGATTCCAAAGCAGGTGGCATTGCAGAAGAGCATAACGGAGGAGATGCAGTCCACCATAAGCAAACAAGTGAGAGTTCATTAGCCTTCTTTCTGTCCTAATATTTTATGCAGGCTACTCATCATAGGGTAGGTGTAGCACACATATCCTCAATCCTAGCCAGAACAATGCCACACCAATCAGTGGACTGACTTAGTAATCACTCACCCTGATCCCAGAACCACACACTCAGCTGCCTCTGCAAAGCCCCAACTATGACTGCATGAAACTTTAAGAGGACATCTACACACAAGCTCTAACACATTTTCACATATAACTATTTGCTCATTTTTCTGTTGGCAGACATTTGGTTTGTGGCCAACTTTTGACTAATACATCTGCTTTTAATATGTGTGTATACATATATACAATTATATATATACACAGATTTTTGTAGACTTTGTCATTTCTCTTCTTTAGATATCTACAAAGACTATTGAAATTTTTCAAAGGTAAGTGAATGCTTTACTTTGTAAGAAACTAACCAACCTTCTTCAAAGTTGTGCAGTTTTTATGCCCTCCCCTTCTTCTTTATGAATTTCACTTATGTAACATCCTACCATCATACAATGCCATTTTGGATCATTCATGTTTGTCTTAGTTACTTTTTTCTCATTGCTGAGACAAAACACTTGATGCCCAAAATCAGAGAAGGAAAGGCTTATTTCTTACAGTTCTTGGAGGTTTCAGTCCATATTCAGTTGGCTCCAAGGCAGTGTGACATGGCAGGGCTGCCATTCATGGTGACTGCCAACCCCAAAGCACACCAGGGAAAGAGGGAAGACACACCTTCTTCCCACTTTTACACTGTGTATTGGCTTCACCCCTGGGCAGGTGCAACACTTACACTACCAATCCCAGTGCCAGACTCAGCCCTGTCCATGATTACACGAGGCTTTGGTGAGGGCCATCTAACCACACTAAAACAATGTTTGTAGTACTAATTCACTTAAAATTGATTTAGCTCAGCAGCATAAGCACCTGCCTGGCAAGTGTGAGGTCATGAGTTTGATCCCTGGTACAAAAAAAAATTGATCATCTCCTTCAAGACTGAAGATTTTAGCAAATTTCATGTAAAATAATTTTTAAAATATATTCAACCTTCTTTTTGTATCTTCACGTTATTTTTCTTTTGTGACTGAGCTATAAATTTTTCTTGATGATATTCAATAGTAGTGCTTCATCCAATTTTTGTTTTAGAATATTTTTCTTGTAATTCATAAATTGCCCACTCATTTTTTATTGGTGCCTACTACGAAACACCAATTGTTGATTTCATGGAAATGTACTCTATCAAGTTCTGTCTTTCTGTGATCATTGTCTACTGTGTTCTAACAGTTTTGTTTACAAATGATGATGAACGCACATTGTATGTTTTTAATGAAAATCTGATAATTGTAAGTTTTGAATTTGCACCTACCCTATGAAGTAAATTTTTGTGCAAGGTGTGAATTGAAAATCTAAATTCGTTATTTTTCCATATGGAAAATTTATCAAATCTAATTTATCAAAAACCAGTTGCTGAAACAAACCACTTTTGATTTAGTATCACTTGAATAGAAAATTATGACTCCATCTGGTCATCTTCTACTGACTGTAACTATTTTTCTAAAAATAGTGGGATTAATTATTTGACTGCATCTTTGCTTAGCTATTATTATTTTATACCTTGAACTTACTTCATCTTTTTCTCATTTGAGCTCTACAACTGAGTACTCATTCTTTCATATGGAGAAATTACTGGCCTAAATCACAGGGATTGAAACATATTACCACATTTCTCTGCTGATAGTATATTCTCTAACATTCTCAATAATTCAATAATATTCTCAGTAATTTAATAAGGGATATGTGGCTTAATGTTCTCTAACTTCATTAAACTCAAAATGTGTGTTGAATGAAAGAAGAAGAGAATCTTTCTCTCTCTGAAAACAGGTAATTAGAGACCATGTTTAGATTGTACCAATATATTAAGAACGTGTATAGAGTAGTCCGAGAAAATCCAGATTTTAGCAAATCAACCTCAATCTGGAATTGATAATTTTGTGCATTCTTTTGTTCCTTTTGATTTTTAAAAACTGACAGATAAAGTTCCATGAATTTGCCATACATAACATGATGTGCTGACCTATTTTATATGTACACTGTGGAGTAATTAAATCTAGCTAATTTCCAAAGGTAATAAAATCAGTATCTAAAAGAGAGGTCAGCACTCTGACGTTCATTGAAGAACTTTTCAAAATAGGTAAGAAATAGAATCCACATAATATTTCACAATGGATGAACAAATAAAATGTGAATATGTATTATATATATATGTATATATATTACAACTATATATCACTATATATTTCAGTCATATATATATGCATATATATTCATATATTTCAGTCAGAACAGACCAGTAATGCTAATTATCTCTGAATATATGTTTTACTAATGAATATAACTATGAATTTTACTTTCTCATATGTATATGCATATATTTCAGTCATAAAAAGAATGAAACACTGCCTTTGCAGCAACCTCCAGGAAGAGATTGTTTTAAGTAAAGTAAGCCAAATTGGAAAAGATGAATGTGCCAGACTTTTCAATAATGTGAATGCTGAGAGTGAAACTAGAAGTAACAAGTTTGAGGTCCTCCTGGGTTCATTTGCTAGTATTGAAAAAGATGTTGTATTGGGTATGCTATGTCCCCCCAAGTCCTCACATACTTTTGATGGGGCTAAGTCTGGCGCTTGCTTGTGTTCGGTTTGCTGTATCCACACAGGGGTGGAGCCAACATACAGTATAAGGGAAGGTGGGTCTTCCTCTTGCGCTTCCGCTTCGGTGCTTCCGCCTCTCTCTCTCTCTCTCTCTCTCTCTCGCCAGCGCGCCTTGTGGCTTGCAGCCACCATAAACTGTGGCCCTGCCACCCCATGCTGACTTAGAGCCAACTAATAGACTAAAACTGTAAGAATAAACCTTTCCTTCTCTAATTTTGGGCATCAGGTATTTTGTCTCGACAATGAGCAAAAAATAACCAAGACAGATGTGTATTTGACCATGTAAACTGGTTTCAAGTATTTTTTGTTTGTTTGTTTGTTTTGGCTTCCAGCGGAAAGACTCCTACAAAGTAAAATATTTTTGTATTTTTCAGGTCTCATAATCCACACTTTTTATACCACATGATTGTGTGCAATGCCTCTATGTGTGTGTGTGTGTGTGCGCGTGCATGTGTATTTTAGGATAAATTTAAATTATAATTAAAGCTCATAGCAAATGGAGAAAAAGGTTTATATTTAGATTTTAAAGGGTAAATTTAATATTCAATAAAAATGTTCATATTTTCTTAGTGATTCTGGAAGGGGTGAAGTGATTAAAAGATAAGCTGTTTCATCACCTTTGATGATTCCTTTCCTTTGCACAACAATTATTAACATTGTCTATTTTTGGACAGATGTACATGTATAGGCTTATACAAGCCTAGAACTTCTCCTAAAGTGTTCACAAGAATTGATTTTATTACAAGTGATGTCATGAACAGCTACTTTGAAGAAAACGAGACATTATGGTAGCCATTGCTAATTTCCTATCATCTTGTTGTGAAGTCTAGTAGTGCTTATATCCTTTGTTTTGATTGTTCTTAGTCTGTTCTGTATTATATGATTTCAATATGTGTGAAAGTATGGACAGTTATTTTGAAGAGAATAAGAAGCATTAAGGTAGCCATTGTTGAATTTCCTATTGTCAGGTTTTGAAAGCCTGTAACACTTTCATTCTTTTGTTTCATTGGTTTTATACTGTTTTTTGTTTGAGTTCATTGTATGTGACGATACAAACAACTATTTCGAAGAAAACAAGACACGTTATGGTAGCCACTGTTGATTTCCTGTCCACTTGTTTTGAAATCTTGTGCTGCTTGCATTGTTTTGTCCTGATCTGCTTTCTTCTGTTCTGTTTTGTTTCATCCTCTTTAAAATAAAATTAAATAAATAAATAAATAAATAATAAAAATAAAATTGTCTATTTCTAAGATTGATTTACTCAGTGTATGTTTTCTATATGACTGTCTAGGCTCATCTAAACTCTGAAAACTAGAGAATATCCTCAGATTTATTAAATATAACATTATTTTAATACATAAATCTTATTTGTTAAACTAACTAATTCGGGTATAGATATGAATAAATTTCCGAATTGAGATAATGGACTGGAAAAGAAAAAACAAGTATTTCCAAAAATTCTTGTTTTCATTATAATTTAATGTAATTGGATAAATTTTCCAAGTTACAAATATGTGCCTAAAAATGTTGGTTCAACTGCTTTGATAAAACAATATCAGAATATCATGCTTGATGTACTGGAAACTGGCTGAATCAAAAGAAATTTTACTAATGCAAAAATACATTAAAAACTAATATATGACTAAGTAAATATATACAAATTTGTAATTTCATGATAAAAGTGATGACAAAATGAGAAGTCTCAAAGATTCTACTGTAAGATAAATTGTTATACTGATATCATAAATTGAACATAAGAATAATATTTTAGAAAGTACATAAAGAAGCATATAAAACTGATAATGCTAATTATGTCTAAGTGTATGTTTTACTGATGAAAATCTTGCTTGAAAAGAACTATGAATTTTACTTTCTCATATATTTTCTCAGGCAAAATGAATCTTTAATGAGACATGGTATTTGTCATGTTCCCTAGAGGAAATATATGTTCTTCAAGAAATTATTTGGATTTTATGTAGAATAAAAACAGCATCACAGAAATTTATAAGGCTGTGCTATACTTTATACTACTAATTTCAGTATTTTATTCCTTTTGTAACTACTAATTTTTCTATAACATCTAAGGTCTGAAAGACCAAAGCAAATCTCTCATAAGAAGGCTGAAAATAGCATTCTTGTTTTTAAATCATTTTTAATGAAGACCACAATTATAAAAAGGTAACATTATCAGAAAATACACTTCCAAAGTTTTGTGAGTATAAACTTGTTTGGATACAGGCATATTAATTATATTATTTGCATAATAGCAAAATAATGATTATTTTTTATAATAAAGTTTTAATTCTCTTCCTTATTATATATAAATACATGAATGATAAAATTGAAAAAGCAGTTTTGTACGACATTCAAAATTAAGGTAGTACAATTTTTATTGGCCTTTGAACTTTCAATAGATAGTTAAGAATGTTAAAATATATCTAAAGCATAACAGATCATTATTATTTACTTACCAGTGAATAATACCTCTGCAATTGCCTCAAGCCAAGGAAACAATAGTACAGAGGCATAAGACGTTACCATTTTAGACTGTGCAGAATGAATTTAGGGTGTTCATATAAAAGAAAGATGCATCTTATACCTACCTTATTCTAAGATAGCCACATTGGAAACTTAGTGAAAGAGATCTGTATTATTACCTTGTAGTATGAAAACAAATATTTCCAGATAGAAAATAAGGTCAAGCTTTACAATTTAAAATGTCTTTATGACCTTTAATATTAAATAATCTGAAATATAAATACATACTTCTATAATTAAACAAATCTCTTAGGTTTTTCCTATTAGTAATTTAATATCTTGATCTTTTAGTCCAAGTCTAAAGTTTCAACAAGATTTGTTCAGAAAGCCACAACTATAGAAATTTTCTATATAAATACTTTATTGTATCTTCACATATGGAGGTTAAGTCACATTTTCAAACTTTGGGCTATCACACTGAAGGCATAATATCATTTCCTACCACTCCCCCCATTCTAGTTTAGAAGCTCTGATTGTGATGGCTGGTATTATGCTTGTCCAGTTGACAGTAGTAGAGAAACTGTAGGATCAATGTGGTGGAACAGAAAGTCTGAATAAACAGGGTCATATCTTTGTATAATGCTGTATAACAAACTACCCAAAAATTCATCAAGTAAAACTGGCAACTACTTTTTACATTTTTAAAATATTTCATGACCTCGTAATTCAGTGCGATGAAGAGCCAATATTTCTACTCTGTGATTTTGACTCTTTTCAGTGTGTGATGGTCTATAAGTAGCTGGGCCCTGTACAGAAAACGTTTTCACACCTATGACTGGACAGAAAAACTGGTTCCAACTTTCTTATAGTGTTATTTCAACATTTCCACACATGTTCTTTCAGGAAGGTAGCTTAGTTCCAGGAGGAAGTCTTTCTTGACACAGAAAGTAACACCCGTCAAGCTCTAAAGAAAAAAGCCTGGAAACTGGTCTAACACATATTCTGCCATATTCTGTTGGCCAAAACAGTGAAAGAGAAAGGAAAAAAATGTTATAGAACTCACTCTGATGGAAATGGAAGAGAGAGCGCATGTCACTTGACAGGAACTATGTCAAAGAATTTGTTGTCATTTTTAATCTGCCATGGTCTTTGTCATCTAAGAACATCTTTCCCCAGTCTACATGAATCTGACATTTGCGTTTCATGGAAATTTTCTGTTTTAAGCAGAATTATGCAATGTGTGTTTTTTATAATGAATCTTTTTAGGATCTCTTTAATGTATTATTCTTAACGAATGTAACCTAATTCAATTTCAAATTAAGAAATGAGTATCTTGATTGAATATTGTATTTTTGCTTTCTTATTTCTAAATCATGCAACAGGGTTCTCTTGTTTTGTAAACTCTTTTTCATACAAGACAAAAAAAAAAAATCTGGGTGCTAAGAAACACAGTATAAAGTCTAGCCTGGGCAATTTAGTGATCTAACCAGACCCAGACTCAAAATAAAAATCTAAAAAGAGCAAAGAATCTAGTTTAGGATACATGTTCTGGGTTCCATCCCAAGTATCATAAAGACAAATGAAGAAATAAACAAACAAAAGGCATTTCTACATTTTTTCCTCAAAATTATACATTATATACAACTTTGCACCTTTTCATTGGCTGGGCATTTACTCTGTTTGCATTTACTCTGTTTGATAGAAGATCTCAGTGTCTCCAATTTTCTTATAACAACACCTAAATATTAATATTTTCTCAGTGTTGTTAATGATGTTGTTGAATTTAATAGTAAATAATTAATTCAGTCCATAAAAACTTAATGTTTATTATACTGCCTAAGGTATTTGATGGCAATGAGTTAAAAAAAATTTTAAAAAGAACACTTTTCCTTAAGTGTCAATAGCTGGTATTCTTATTCTACTCACGTTAATACCTCATTTCTTTTTGATGAAATATTAAATTTATGAAAAGTTTTATGTAGGAAAATTGCCAAGACTTTTGGTAATATCTTTTACATAGTGCAGGGTGAACTTTTCATATTCACAGAACATCTTGACATAGGACAGACTGTCTTAGTTCCATTTTTGTTGCAAAAATGAAAAATTGAGGTATGGTGATATGGAGGTGGAGTATTTGATGTGATTTGAAGAAAAAGTAATAACCAACAAATACTCTGTATTTTCTGCAAGAGGTTCATAACAGAAGAGATTACAGGATTTTTGAAGAACTTGAGAAAAGTAGTCATTTTTTTGATTGCTTGGCATTCCTAAAGAATGCATACAATTTAAAGTTGGTATAGAAGCATCTAATTTGTGATAAAGACATTTTCCAAGCCATCAGAATTTTGATATTTAAAAAAAATCAGAGCTAGTATATTTTAATAAAATTTTCTTTTTCTAGTATGCATGGAAATTTTACACTACTATTGATAAATTTGCTTTAAAACTAGTGCCAGAAATGTAGGCATTCTTTTAAAGCCTAGCTAAAATTCAAGAAAATAATGATAATGCAATAGTGACTGTCTTTAATCCTTAAATAGCATTTTTGTTTTCAGAACCTTCTGGCCAGCAACAAATGTACATATGTGAAAACTGAAGTACACTATCGAAATGATAGGCCTAAGTCTAAAATGCATTTATTAGTGAAATTCTACAGAGACAACACTGAAGTCCAAAAACTGACACATAAATATAAAATAAAGTGAGAAGCATTTCAGTATAAAGAACAAGCTACTAATATCAGTTAGTTAAGTTGGATTTCTGTTTTAAAAGTTGTCTATATAAGTGCCATTATAAATAAGTGGTGTTTTTTGTGAGAGAGTAATCAATATCAGTATTACTTATATTGTTTTTGATGAGTACGTCTTAGTTACAATTGCTCAAATATGAGACAAATCAGTAAAGACACTTTAAACAGTAAGAGCATTGCAAATTGTGGGGAATTTTCTATAATAAAACCAAGATTTTGACATTCTTTCGAATTCAAAAATTACATAATATTTTTAAAAAGCACATCTTCAGGCTGGGAGTTTGGCTCAGTGGCTTAAGCGCCTACCCTGGCAGGTGCGAGGTTGTGAGTTCGATCCCCGGTGCCGCGCAAAAAAAAAAAAAAAAAAAAAAAGCACATCTTCATACCCTCACTTAAGACATGAGTAGAGATTATGACAAAACAAACCACTATGAACACAGCATCTAGATTTATCCATGATTATTATGTTTTTTACTTTGTTTCTAAAATTTTTTTTCTTTACATTGGAGTATTTTAAAGCAAACCCAATAAGCCATGACATTTTTTCTCAAAATACTTAAATATTAATTTGAAGAATACATTTTCTTGCAAAATTGCAATGCCATGCCATCGTATTTAAATAAGTATAGTTACCTGCATCTTATCATTAGTCACTTTATTTGAATTTTTGTAAACTTCTTCTAAAATGCTTTTTTGTAGTTCCTTTGTTTTGATGATAATCTAAACAAAAGCTGGATATTGTAATACTCTAGGATCCTTCCACATAAAATGATGTTTGCAAAGATCATCGGAATTCACTTTTTTGAGGTTATTATCCTTTAAAGGAATATTTTATTTTACCCATCCATCCATCCATCCTCTATGGGCTTCCCTGCCCATTCTATTTTTTGTATATTAAGCATAATACTTACATGAACACTGGTGTCTAAACTTTTGGTGGACAAATGTTTTCAATTATCTTAGGAATATAATTAGAAATACTGGATAATTTATTACCTATATGGTTTATGTTTTCAGAAACTGAAAAATATTTCCAAACTTATTTCATCATTCTACATTCCTAGCAGCAATATAAAAATTCTTCCAAATTCTTGCCACTCTTTCTGTCTTTTCCATCTTAGTGGGTATGAAATAGTATATCATGATTTCGATTTGCATTTTCTTAATTATTCATTAATTTGAGCATCTTTTCTTGTACCATTGCTCACTTATATGTACTTTTTGGAGAAATGTATATTTAAATGCTTGCCCATTTCTTCATTAATTACCTTTCTTTAAATCATAAAGTAGTAGATCCTTTATTTACATATATATGCACATTTAGAGATTCTTAAAAATTTTTTTTGTTTTTTTCTTTTTTAATAGTTATTTGAAATATAGAATTTTTTAATTACTTTAAGAAATTAAATCCTTTAGAGTGAAAGAAAAAACTTAAAATCAAATAATGAAAGAAAAATGTTTATAAAATTAGCTGTATAAGAAAGTGCAAAAGTATAAAAACATAAAAGCTTTTCACAGTTCTTTATTTTTGTTCTACTTTGGGTTTTCTATGTGATTTAATATTGAGTCATTATAAATAAATAATTTTCACAATAAAATAAATTTTAAAAAGTGTACTTTATCCTGTTTCCAAGCAACATAATCTAGGTTAAAAGATACGAATAGGTTGAAATGATAAGATGAGCTGACCCTGAGGGGTCACATTATAATTACAGCACTCAGGAATTGCATTCTATTCACATGCACCTTGATCCTATGTATATATAATTTCTCAATTAATACACATCACAGAATTACTTGTTCTAATAAGTTGATTCAGCACATTCTCAGAGTATAGCATTAAACACCAAAATCATTTGCTTTTCTAAACAATAATATATAATATGAGAAAGAACTAAGAAAATAATTTTATATGCAGCATAAATAACTAATATAATTATATATAAATCTAAGTAATCTGGTAAAAGATTGGGATATAGCGACTATAAAACATTTCTGGGAGAAATTAAAGAAGACCTACATAAATGAAAAGACACAACATGTTCTTGATGGTTTGGATAAGTCATCAAGATGGTTATAATAAACAAAGCCATCAAGAGATAGGAAAAGTTTTGTTACTACATAGTGATGATAGTTGCACAACATTGAGAAAATAATAAATGCTATTTAAAATTCACTTTAAAATTTTATAAATCTATCTATCTATGTATTATTAAAAAGCTTTATGAAACTATTGAATCTAATGGACACATGTAGAACTCTGTATCCCAAAACATGACAATACAGATAGTCATGTAGCACCTACTGGGTCAAAAATCAAATCTTAATAAAGTTAAAGTAATCCAAAATATACAAAATATGTTGTCTTCTGATAATTAAAATTTTAAAATCAATAGTTGGAAAACCGACAATTGCAAAATATTGAACAGATATCTAAATTATCAGTAAATCGGAGGTCAAAAAATGCTGTTAGGTGAATAAAGAAAAAAAGACAACAAACCAAAATTTACAGTCCTACCTAAAGGAAAACTTTGATAAAACAGATATCCAAATTTAAAAAAATACAAGTTATAAAATTTATACTTTTAAATTTTAAAACTTACAGTGAGGCTATAGCAATTAAAACAATGTATTGGAAGAAATAATCATAAGTCTGTGACCTTGGATTAGGACACAGCAAAAGTACAAACTACAATGCAAAAGAAGTGTTTCTTAAAGTAATTAAAACATTCTATATTTCAAATAACTATTAAAAAAGAAAAAACAAAAAAATTTTTAAGAATCTCTAAATGTACATATATATGTAAATAAAGGATCTATTACTTTACGATTTAAAGAAAGGTAATTAATGAAGAAATGGGCAAGCATTTAAATATACATTTCTCCAAAGAGTACATATAAGTGAGCAATAGTACAAGAAAAGAGGCTCAAACTAATGAATAATTAAGAAAATGCAAATCAAAATCATGATATACTATTTCATATCCACTAAGACGGAAAAGACAGCAAGAGTGGGAAGAATTTAGAAGAACTGCATATTGCTGCTAGGAATGCAGAATGATGAAGTAAGTTTGCATGTGACTGGACCACTAGTGAATAATTCACCTATATTTTGTCTATTTGAAAAAAAAAATTTCTCATTGTTTTTCAGTGAGGACTGTTTCTAGGTATAGAATTTCACATATAAAACAATTTTTAGTTTTCGAGTTTACATTCATTTATTTAATTACTTGTTTTGTGCTATTGATAATTCAAACTAGGGCTCCACATGTGCTAGGCAAATACTCAGACATTGAGATACATGTCCATCCATCTTACAGCATTTCAAATATTTCACGTCCCCTCTGTTCTAGTTCCCATTGCCTCTAGTGAAAAATCATCTGTTAACCTTATTGAGCTTTCCTTTTTATGGCAGTTCAAATTCCACTTGTTGATTTCAACATCTTTGGTGCTCAATATTTCATTATAATATTTCTTCATGAATCTCTGAATTTAGCGTATTTAGGGTTCAATTAAATAGTGGTTTATTTAGTTTTGTATATTTAATTACTTAATTAAATTTGCAAAATTTATGTCTGATATTTCTTCAAGTAATCATTTTGCCCTCTCTTGCTTGTCTCCTGGAACTAATATAAAGCATAAGTGCTCATACTTGATGTGTATGACAAGCTCCCTTTTTCTGATCCTCAGACTGATAATTTGGGTTGGTCTTTCTTCAAGTACATTAATAGTTTTCTATGAGTGCTGTTGAAAACCAAATTTGAAATTTTCTTTTCAGTTATTTTAGTTTTTAAATTCAGAATTTTTGTTACCATTTAATTTCTATCTTATTTTAAAAATTTCTTTATGCATCTTTTTTCTTTCATTCTTGATCTATGATGTCTCTGACATCTTGAATATACCCAAGATAATTTAAATTATTTTTCTTGCTAATATAATCACCAGGCCTCCTCACCAACATTGTCTATGGCTTTATTTTATTCTGTCTAATGGCCCCAGCATTTTTTTTTCTTTCGTATGTTTAAGAATTTCTTACTGGATTTTTTTCATTTTAATATTATGTGGTTTTGATATGTAATAAATACATTTATGAAGGGGCATTGTTACATATACACATCACGTTGTGCTCATTTTTACTCTCCTTTCCTCATATCTCTCCCCATCTCCCAGAACTATGAAAAGGAAGATTCTGTTTGAAATTTCTTGAGTCTATTCAGTATGAAAGGATTATGGATTTGGTCAAATACATCAATTTAGTTTGTATTTTTTTCATGTATTTATGTGGTAAAACTGAATTTTTCTTAGGTTGCAGTGTTCTTATATTAATTGCATGCTTATAATATATGTATTGCATATATATATATTTATAATACAATTAACTTTGCTGCTGAGTATATTTTACTGAAAAATTTTGGACTAATATTAATAAGGCATTTTAGTGTATAGGACTATACTTTCCTTTTCAGTTTTTTGAGGAATCATGGAAATATTGTTATTAATTCATTTTAAGTGTTCTTTAGCAATCACAAGTAAAATCTATGTTCTTAAATTTTACTTATATTGGAGGGTTAATTACCTATAAATTTCTTTATTTATTACAGAGATAGATAAAAAGAAGACAAGGAAGTCATAATTTTAAAAAAAATTGTAGCTTCAGGACACAAGTTCATTTTAAAATTTTTATAATCTTTCTCTTTTTCCAAAACACAGTAAGCCTGGAAAATTTTCTTTCACCTACAAGTGTGTTGGGTCATTTCATTTTTACTATACTCATTATTTTTCTCTTGTTGCTGAAACAAAATATTAATACTCAAAATTAAGGAAGGAAAGGTTTATTTAGCTCATAGTTTGTGGAGATTTCAGTCCATAATCAACTGGCTCCAAAGTAGGTGGTATGGCAGAGGAACAACAGTTCACAGTCTTGCAAAGGCTCAGGATGAGCCTTTGCACTCTGCTGAATTGCTTAAACTTTTACACGTCTCAGGTTGACACAATACAAAACCACTACATCTACAAATGGTTATTTTTCACTTGTAAATAAATAACCTTTTCATGTATAAATTAGGCTTTCCTGTACATATAGACCATTACCTTACTGTGGTTCAGTCATCCCCCCCACAACCTAACAAACTCAGAGAGAAACTACAGATTGACCAATTACATAGATTTCCACCTCTAAAAACACACAAACATTTCCAGTTTCAAATTATAGGGCACCTCTTACACTTGAAAGCCCTCACTCCACTCTTGACTATACACATAGATTTCTGAACCTCCGTCTGGAAGTGATTTCTAGATTTCTTCTGTCCTGAACAAAGAATTGATCATATCAAGCACAAAGGGTAGCAAAATTCTGTTAAAACTAGGTAAGGAAACAGGCTCTAAGAGTGAGTTTGGACCAACTAAAAGTAGGAAAGAAAGTAAATCCTAGAGCAGAAAAGTGAGACATCCATACAAAAGGGAAAACAGTGCCAAAAGCTCAGTAGATGTCCTTTTTGTATCATTTATTCCTAGAATGATTCCAAGTCTAGGTCATCCTATCAAAAATCTGCTGGGATTCTGGTGAGCAGTCGTGATTAGGGTATTGGGAACTGTTTGGGGGCATATTTCAGGATCCTGCCACACCTCCATTCCCAGCCAGCTTTTTACTGCCTTTTAACGAGTAATCCTAATTTTTTTTTCTGTGACAGCAATCAGGAAACTTGCAAGCATCCTATATTTCCACTGAGTTAGTATTTTTATCTTTGTCTCAGGACTCTCCTCAGATACAGTCTGGTTTTCCTGTAGGTAATATTTATATTTCTATAAAGTTGTCTTCATTCTATAGGTTATTTCATTTATTGAAATATAACTATACAAAGAAATTTCTTTTAATTCTCTCTATAAATTTGTTAGTAATAATCTCCACTTTCATTTCTGATATTTTTCACATTTTATTTTCTACATCAATTTACCTAAAGCTTTGTCAATTCTAGAATTTTCTTATTTAGAAAACTAACTTACAGGATTTTTAGTGAGACAGAAAGATAGGGCATGGCTGAAGCTGGCTGGGAATGGAGGTGTGGCAGGATCCTGAAATATGCCCCAAAACACTTCCCAATACCCTAATCACGACTGCTCCCCAGAACCCCAGCAGATTTTTGATAGGATGGCCTAGACTTGGAATCATTCTAGGAATAAATGATACAAAAAGGATATCTACTGAGCTTTTGGCACTGTTTTCCCTTTTGTATGGATGTCTCACTTTTCTGCTCTAGGATTTACTTTCTTTCCTACTTTTAGTTGGTCCAAACTCACTCTTAGAGCCTGTTTCCTTTCCTAGTTTTAACAGAATTTTGCTACCCTTTGTGCTTGATATGATCAATTCTTTGTTCAGGACAGAAGAAATCTAGAAATCACTTCCAGAAGGAGGTTCCAGCACCTCAAAACCAAGAAACATTACTACTCCCATTCATCATTTTTGTTTTCTATTTTCTGGCAATGTCTTTTTTTTTTTTTTTTTTTTTTTTTTTTTTTTTTTTTTTTTTTTTTTTTTTTTTTTTTTTTTTTTTTTTTTTTTTTTTTTTTTTTTTTTGTCTTCTGCCTTTGATTTTAATTTGGTGCATTTCCAATTTCTTAAAATAGAAAATGTTTTTAATACTTATGTCTTTGTTAATGTGGGCATTAGCAGTTTAAGATTTTTCATTTAATTTTACTACATCTCAGAAGAATGTTTTGGTTTTATTTAACTGTGTGCATTTTTTCATTGCTTTTGCAATTTATTCTTTTATATATAGATTGCTTAATGCTGTTCAATTTAAACACTTGATAATTGTACAATTTTCTTTCTTTTATTGATTTCTAGATAGCTCCATTGTGGTCTGAAAATATGTACTCTATGTTATCAGTATTCTAAATTTATTGAGAATGTATATCATGATTTAGTAAATGGTATCTTTAGAGAATACTCCAAGATCACTTAAAAAGTTTTATTTTACTGTTACTGGCTGAAGAGCTTTACATATGCTTGTTAAGTCTAGTTCATTCAAAATGTTGTTTAAGCCCTTAATCTTCTTATTGATCTTCTATCTAAATGTTCTATCCATTAGTGAAATAGATTCGTTACTATTTCAACTACTGTTGTAGACCTGCCCTTTTCTTCTTTGAAATCTGATAATGTTTGGTTCACTTATGTTTGGACATACGTGTGGTCATAGTTGTTTAGTAAATACATGTCAAAATAAGTTTTACTGATATTTAACAAACTAATTGCTTATTAAATACTAATCTGTTTTTGTAAATTACTGATCAGGTTTCAGAGTTTCATATTGATTTTGCTAGGTTTTGCTATATGAAATTTTGTTTGATAGAGGAAGCAATCTTTGATGTTCTGTTTTCCATCAATTTGCTAACATTATTGAATCAGAGCAAATTTCTTAAATTATGCATTATAACTCTATAATACACAATTGAATATAAATACTTAGACTAAATAAATTGTGGGAAAATAGGGATTTTTGAGACAAACATTATTTTAGACTTATTTTACAACCTCAGTTTAAATTCAGTTTCCTGCCACTAATTCTCACTTGTGTATTTTGTGCTGTAAGCTAAGACTGAAACACTTCAATATAAAATAGTGACAATGGAAAATTTACTTTATAATTCTCTCCTTCATAAAATATCTTTAAAATTTCCCCAGATTATTTTAACACTAAATGAATTCTGTTTAAAAAGACAGCAGAAATGACAGTAACTCAATAAAATCAGTCATGTACTATACTAAAAAAAATGAAATATGGAAAATTAGCAAGCATCTAATAAATGTCCATCTGATCACAAGGCTTATTAGGAAAGTATATGCCAAAAAGCTATGAACACATAAATTCTTACCTATGCTAATATATGCAGGGTAGAGAAGGCATACAATGTAGTAGTTATAAATTCTAGTTATTGCTCAACATTACAGTGATAAAAAGTTCAAAATATTAATGTTGAAAAGACCTAAACAATAACGACACAGTACTTATTTCAAATAAAATGGAAAAAAAATGGTGAACCAAAACTATATCAGGATTTTTTTCTGATTCATGAAAATTTTCTTCTTTCTTTTGTCTCAATGGTATATGTTCTAAAGGACTGTACTTTTGCAAAAATAAAAATGAAGCAAAATAAATTTGACTAAAAGAATTAGCTTAAACTCAATTTATTACATTGTTTTTGTTTTTACTGTACCCAAAGAAATCTACTGTGAACTTAATCAATTATACAAAATTTTTTTAAAAAATTTTATCTGTACTGAATATTTTCTTTTGTGTGTTAGTTCTAGAAGATATATTAAATCTAATTTACCTAAATTGAGAAGAATGAAATCTTCTTGAAAATTTAAAAACTAAAAGAGCATTTCTAGCTGGGTGTGGTGGTGCACGCCTTTAATCCCAGCACTCTGGAGGCTGAGGTAGGTGGAGTGTTGTGAGTTCAAGGTCTGCCTGGGCTGCAACGCGAGCGCAAGGCCGGCCTGAGCTACATAGCCTGAGCTACATAGTGTGACCCTGCCTCAAAAAGCTAGGGCTGGGAGTTTGGCCCAGTGGCTTAAGTGCCTGTCTGGCAGGTGTGAGGCTATGAGTTTGAAACCTGGTGCCAAAAGAAAAAAAAAGTATTTCTTTAAAATAACATGCAAACTCATGTTTGTTCTTTATACATTATTTTCACCTCTGACATGTAAACCTCATTGAATTAATTAAACATTATTAAAATTCAGATTATTTCTAAAAGGCTTTCTTATTTTAGATTTATGCTTTCATATAGAAGTTTATTTGTTCTGCCCCTATACATATTGAATAGAAGTTCTCAATAAAAACTAGTCAAATGAGTAAATATAGGTAAAATAAAATATGCAATAGTGTTTATTTCACTAATAGAATAAATGATTAATCTGGTATAAATTTGTTCACTATAATGTTCAAAAAGCTTAATTTTCAAATTTGTATTTTAACGTGATGATGCTTCTCTTTATAATTACTAATGATAAAAATAAGATTGGTTCCAAGTATTAAATTCTAATTCACAATTTGTATATATTTCTCCTAAATCAAAGTTGGTTTCAACTTCATACTAATCACAGTAGCAAACACAGAAGAGGGCAATTATAGCGCTAAATTGAAAAAGTTTATAATATAATGTGAAACAAGTTAAAATTCTACTTATTCATAGTGTTACAGGCAGCTGAGTTAGTTGGAAATATTATAGGCAGTCAGGCAGAACTAGGTCCTCTAAAGAGCCAGTGTAGAAGCTCAGATACCCTGCAACTGTGGGTGAAACAAACACCTCCTATTGTGGGCCAGACCTCAAGACAAAAGATCAAACAAATACACCCATATCCTAAGGATTGGTATTCTAAATAATTCTCTATTATCTTGAAAAAATCAGAGTCACCATCCCAGCCCCCTACAGGAAGAGTCACTGTTGTTAAGCATGCCCTCTGACTTGCTTCCCCATTTGTCCTTGATTTAATCAATTTTACCTGAGCACTTAATCTTATTGGTTAACCATAGACCTGATCCCCCACATTGCCAGTTCCCAGATATTCCTCACCTTGGACCCATCTCACCTTGTGGTTTTATTCTATAAAAGTCCCTAGGAAAGACAAAGTGTTTGGCAACCCGCTCAGGACCCCTTCTGTCCCTCAGACAGAAGCTTTCTTTCTCCCAATAAATATATTCTGCGCTTAACCTCCATTGTTCCTAAAATTCATTCTTTGATTTTAGAGAACATGAACTCGTGCTGGAAATATAGTAGGTTGAGAGTTTCATTCCTCTGCATCAGTAGGACTTGGGGAATTCAGAAAACCAACAAGAATTTTTATTGTGTCTGTACATTTTTCATCAGTAGGGTATCTGTGTTAGGATAGTTCACTACAAAATAAAGAAAACTTCTCTATGTGATGGCATTAGAAATTAGCTATATGTTTATGTCTAAAGTGGAATACATGGTCTATTTTGGAGAATGTCCCATGTGCAGCTGAAAAGAATGTGTATTCTGATGCTATAGACATCTACTAAGTCCATTTGCTCAAAAGTTTGATTTAATTCTAATATTTTGTTATTGATTTTTTTTTGTCTAGTTGATCTGTATTTTTGTGACAGCAGGGTATTGAGGTCTCCCAATACAATTGTATTAAGGTTTATTTGATTTTTCATGTCCATCAATAATTGTTTTATTTAACTGGCTGCACTAATATTTGCTGCACATATATTTATGATTGTTATCTCTTCTACTTGGATTGTTCCCTTTACCAAGATATAGTGACCTTCTTTGTCTCTCTTAATCAGTCTTGGCTAAAATTAACTTTATCTGCAAATACAATAGCAAGCCCTACTTTTTTCTGAATTCCTGTTGCATGGAGTATTTTCCATCCTTTGACTTTCAATCTATGGGTTTCTTTTTGAATTAAATGTGTTTCCTGTATCTAGCATATTGTTGGTTCTTGCTTCTTGATCCATTCTGCCAGTCTATGTCATTTGACTGGTGAATTGAGACCATTAATATTGATGGTTAAAACTGGTAAGTATTGACTTATTCTTATCATATTGTTTTCCTATTACTGGCTCTCCCCTGCCTTTTTTTTTTTTTTTCCTTTTTCCCTTCCCTCTAATTGTTTACCTTTCCTGGTGGATTCCTTCTACTGGGGTTTATGGAGCTGTAGTCCTTATCACCTCTTTCTAAAATGTCCCTCAGAACATTTTGGAGTGCTGGTTTAGTGGTCATGAATTTCCTCAGATGTTCTTTATCATGGAAGTATTTTGTTTCTCCCTCTATTTTGAAAGATAGCATTGTAGGATACATCAATCTGGGTTGAAAGATGTTTTTCTTTAGCACTTGGAGTACTTTACTCCAAGCTCCCCTTGACTTAAGAGTTTGTGCTGAGAAGTCAGCTGTGATTCTAATGGGCTTTCCTTTATAGGTGATTTGTTTCTTTTCCCTAACAGTTTTTAAAATTTTATTCTTGTGTTGAATTTCTGGTATCTTGACTATGATATGGCTGGAAGTAGTTTTTTTTTTTTTTAACATTACTAATTGGAGTTCAATATGCCTCACTTATTTGTGTGTTAAATTCTTTTTCTCTACCAGGGAAGTTTTCTGTCACGATATCTGTAAGGATGTTTTTAATGTCATTTTTGGTATCTCCTGCTTGTTCATTGACACCAATTAATCTTAAGTTATTCTCCTTTGTCTCATCAAGCAGCTGCTGGATTGATTTCTCTTGTTCCCTTACTAGTTTTGAGAAATATTTCTTTTCCTGGTTGCTAACTGCAAACGTATCTTCAATATCTGAGATCCTGTCCTCACATTGGCCTAATCTGCTTTGAATACTTTCAGTGGAGTTTTTATTCTTCTAAATATCTGCTTGAATCTACTTTATGGAATTCATTGTTTCCTATGTTGTGCTTCCATAATTTGCTTAAGCTCATTAATTTATTTGTCTGTATCTGCTCTAACATCACTAAGCATGGTTTGTATTTTGGTAATCTCTATGGTTATTTGAGAGATTATATCTGAATTCATTTTTTCCAGAGCCTCTTTCAATTGCTTTGTTACCACCTAAGAGAGATCTGGTAGGGAGCTTCCATATTTTCCAGTCTCATTGCCCCCTGGGTTTGCCTTTGGTGAACTAGGTGTAGAGGTTGTGTCCTGTTTAAGTGTCTTCTCATTTCTTTTCTTTTTTAGTTTAATTCCTATTGTGATACCTGTTAGTTGCCTGTGGTGGATTGTTTTATTAGTGGTATTAAGAACATCCAGGTGATGATCACTTCCCTGAGGTATCTTCCATGTGTAACCGGTCCTGGGCTCTGAGTCTATTGGAAGATCCTACCTCCTCAGTTTGTCAGAGATGAGAAACTACTGCTCAACTAGCCCAGTCCCCATTTCCTTGTTACCATTCCTCAGCACAGAACATGTTTAAGTAAATGTAAAGAAATTGAAATTATTCCATGCATGCTATCAGACCACAGTGCAGTGAAATAGGAAATCCATGCCAAAGGAAAGCACAAGAACTTCGTCAACACATGGAAATTAAATAGCACACTACTGAACAATCAATGGGTCACAGATGAAATTAAAGAGGAAATTAGACAGTTTTTACGGTTGAATGACAATGAGAATACAATATACTGGAACTTGTGGGACACAATGAAAACAGTCTTAAGAAGGAAATTTATAGTAGTAAATACCCATATCAGGAAAGCAGAGCAAGCTCATATAAACAACTTAATGTTGAACCCTCAAACTTCTAGAAAAAGAAGAGCAGGCTAAACCAAAAGCTCATACAAGGGAGGAAATTATAAGGATTAGAGCAGAAATTAACACACTTGACAGTAAAAAAAGCACACTTAAAAAAACAGTACAAAGTATCAATGAATCAAAGAGCTGGTTCTTTGAAAGATCAAATAAAATTGATAAAACCTTGGTCAACCATACCAAAAAAAGGAAAGAAAGGACTCAAATCCATGCAATTAGGAAAGAAAATGGTGAAATCACAACAGACCCTGTAGAAATCCAGAAAATTATCTATACCTACTTTGAAAACTCGTATTCTAATAAGATGACAAGTACAAAAAATGTGGACAGATTCCTAGATACATATGAATTACCAAAGCTGACTCAATAAGATATAAAAATCCTAAACAACACAATATCAATAAATGAAATTAAAGGTGTAATTAAAAACCTATCAACAAAGAAAAGACTAGGCCCCAATGGATTCACTGCAGAATTCTACAAGAAATTTAGTGAATACTTAATACCACTACTTCTCAAACTCTTTATTGAAATTGAAAAGAAAGCAATACTCCCAAATTCATTCCCGGAAGCAAGCATTAATTTGATTCCAAAACCTGAAAAGGATCCAACTTAGAAAGAGAACTACAGGCAATTCTCCCTAATGAACATTGATGCAAAAATCCTTAATAAGATACTGATTTGCTGAATAGACTGCAGCAAATCATCAAAAAGATTGTACACCATGACCAAGTGGGATTCATCTCAGGGATGCAGGGATGGTTCAACATATGTAAATCCATAAATGTAATACATCATATTAACAGGGCGAGGGATAAAAATCATAAGATTATCTCAATAGATGCAGAAAAAGCTTTTGACAAAGTCCAGCACCCATTCATGATAAAAACTCTACAGAAAATTGAGACAGATGGTCTCTATCTCAATCTGATAAAAGTCATCTATGACAAATCTACACCCAACATCATACTAAATGGACAAAAACTGAAAGCTTTCACTCTAAATTCAGGAACAAGACAAGGATATCCACTCTCTCCATTCTTATTCAACATAGTTCTGGAAACTTTAGCCAGAGCAATTAGACAAGAGAAAGAAATAAAAGGAGTAAAGATAGGAAAGAAAGAAGTTAAACAAGCATTATTTGCAGATAACGTGATTCTCTGCCAAGAAGATCCCAAAAATTCCACCAAAAGACTGCAAGATTTAATAAGCAGATTTATCAGTGTAGCTGGTACTCAAAAATCAATAGCATTCTTGTACATTAATAACAATCTCCCTGAGAGAGAAATTAGGGAAGCAATACATTTTACAATAGCATCCAAAAAAATGAAATACTTAGGAATCAATCTAATGAAAGATGTAAAAGACCTCCGTACTGAAATCTATAGTACTCCGAAAAAGGAGTTTTAAGAGGATATTAGAAGCTGGAGAGATATCCCATGCCCTTGGGTAGGAAGAATCAATATAGTGAAAATGGCCATACTTCTAAAACTGTTACACAGATTCAGTGCAATCCCAATCAAAATTCCAATAATACATCTTTCAGAATTAAAGAAAACAATCCTAAACTTCATTTGGAACCAGAAGAGACCTAGAAGAGGAAAGGCAAAACTGGGCAACAAAGATAAGACAGAGGGCATCACAATTCTTGACCTGAAATTATCCTATAAAGCTACTGTGATAAAAACAGTGTGGTACTGGCAAAAAAATCCCAAAGATCAATGGAATAGATTAGAAGATGCAGAAACAATTGCAGGCACACTATGGTACCTTATCTTTGACAAAGGTGCCAAACACATTCATGGGACGAAAGATAGCCTCTTTAATAAATGGTGTTGGAAAAACTGGTTCTCCACATGCTGAAGATTAAAAGTGGACCCATATCTTTCACCATGTACTACGTTAAAATCTAAATGGTTTAAAGATCTCAACATTAAAACAGAAACATTAAATCTGATAGAAGATAGAGTAGGTAAAACTCTTGAAGACATTGGTGTAGGCAAAGACTATGAATAAAAGCCAGACTGCACAGGAACTATTGGAGAGAATCAGCAAATGGGATCTCATCCTACTTAAAAGCTTTTGCACAGCAAGAAAAACCACCAAAAGTGTGAAGAGACAACCCACAATGTGGGAGAAAATGTTTGCCAGCTGTCCCCCAGATAAAGGATTACTATCAAGGAGGTATAAAGAACTTAAAAAAATCAGTACTCCAAGATTTAAAGACCCAATCCAAAAATGGGCATCCGAGATGAACACACACTTCTCAGATGAAGAAGTACAAACAGCAAATAAACACGTGAGAAAATGTTCAACAGCACTGGTCATTCGAGAGATGCAAATGAAAGTAACACTGAGATTCCACCTCACCCCAGAAAGAATGGCTAGTATAAAGAAGTCAACCAATAACAAATGTTGGAGGGGTGTGGAGAAAAAGGAACTCTTCTCCACTGTTGGTGGGAATGCAGGCTGGAGCAACTACTGTGGAAATCAGTGTGGAGGAATACCCTTCTGGGTATCTTCCCAAAGAATTAAAAACACAATGCCACAGCAATATATGTGCACCTGTGTTTAGAGCTGCCCAGTTCATAATAGCTAGATCTTGGAAACAATCTAAATGCCCCTCCACTGAGGAATGGACAAAAAGATGTGATATTTCTATGTAATGGAATACTACTCAGCTATAAAGAATGATAAACTAGATGTTTTCACTCTTAAATGGATGTGCCTTGAAAACATACCTCTCAGTGAACTAAATAAATCTCATACATGTATCCATCACATTGTTGCACTTGTGTGACAAACTAAAAGGAAATCTATCTATGTATATGAAAATTAGTTAAGTTAAAGAAAAAGGATTTTGAATGAAATGAAATCACAAGGTCATTTTCAGATTTCATTTTAATGCAGTGTTTTTTGAATATAATAGAGCTGTCATAACAAAAACATGATGGGCATATAGCTGATTTCTCTTGATTCATTGAGGGAGAAGTTTTGTGCTACTAATTTTCTGGACAATGTTTCATGTCTGTATCTTATACTCTAAACAACTGCTGTGAATATAACAATATGCAATATGTTTATTATTGTTACTCTCCTATTGGCCTGTTGTGAAAATTTGTTTTACATTAACTTATTACTTTTCTTCTGTTTGAAATTAAAAAAATGAAAATATAAAAAAATAAAGTGGAGTACATTTATAATATTTCTTATTAAGTAGCACATTAGAAATAATATTACTTATATTTAAATTAATATTTTCATTAGTTTTCAACTTACAAAAATAATTGGGATGCATTTGACATACTAATAACTGTTAGGGAAATGTAATTTTCAATTTATGGAGGTCAGTCTTCTAACTCAGGGATTGTACTTTGCATTGAAACACATATACTACATTAAAAGACTAATTTGCTCTTCCAACTAACTTTCTCTGTTTAGCTGCATTTGAAAAGTAATTAAGGGATGTAATCAGCAGTTTTTATAATATAATATGAAATAAAACTGGTTAAATTTGTTCATCATATTATTTCTTTAAGGTACCAAATCCCTTCATTTGAGAAAATAATAAAGAAAAAAATTTCATATGATATCATTTAAAATTGTCCACACATATGTGATAAAATGTCATTTATAAAAAGATTTACAGAAATTTCTTATAGACTACAATAGTAAAGGACATGCTTTATTAAAACTACTTTGTTTTTCCCAAAATATAAAACTTAGTGTATCATAACACAAAAAACAAAAACAGACTTTAATAAACAAACTGTAATTTACATATCCAGATAGTCAAGCAAAAATGAAAAATTATATAAGGAAATCACCTCACAGTGTTTCAAATGTAAATTTTTTTTATTAAATTTCAGAGAAGGTCAGGCCTTCCGGGGACCTGCGTGACCAGCGTGGACCCCAGGAAGAGAAAGAAATGGGCCTCTTGGGAGCCTGCCCTGCCGGGCCTGAGTGCCTCCAACCAGAAGACAACTAAGTCTGCCTTCTGGGGGCCTGCGCGACTGGCATGGACCTCAGGAAGAGAAACATGTGCCCTGACCCCCTAACCCCCATATGCCTACCAGTGTGGGGGCTAAGAATCAAGGGCAAAGCTATTACCCCGCTCCCATAAAGCAACCTGCTCATTCGGAGGTCTGGCTAAATTGATAGCAACTAAAGTACATAAAACAACCAAATGCTAGTATTGTTTTGTTCATGTTGCAGGCCTGGGGCTGGCAGCCTGAGCATCTCTTTGGAAGATGATAGTATGCAATGCAGCAAAAATGGGGGATTCTCTTCTGTCTTGTCTTCAAGGTCCAATATTGTTCTCATTGTTTTGCTTTATTCTGATTAATTTTTTTGGCCTTATTTTATACTCTGTTTTTATTGGTTTCATTGTGGTTTTTTTGGTTTGATTTTACTATACCTGTTGGAATGGTCAACTATTCTGAAAATAACAAGATATACTATAGTAGCTATTGTTTTCATAGTATATTTCTTTGAAGTTCTGTACCAGTTCTACTGCTTTGTTTTGATTGACTTTGTTCTGTTATGTTTTGTTGGATTTTACTATTTTAAAATTTAAAAAAATTTAGAGAATTTGAGATGTTGAACATACTTGGATTAACTTTCCTGTGTCTCAAAAAGCTTGCCTTTCTAATATTGTTAAAAAGTATCTGTTGAAATTGCTTGCAGACAGAAAAAGTTAGTTGAAATTACTTACGTCAACAGAAATCAGAAGAAATAGAATTATCACTTTTACATTTGACAATTTCCAATTGCATATTTTATCTTTTACTTAAATTATATTCTTTGATTAGCTAACAAAATTTGTTAAACATGTACATGAAATCATTACCTTACCTGATTCAATTCTTTAACCAATGGAGAAAACATATTTTATATAATGTCACTTGACTGAGTTTTTATATAAGTTAATCTGTGGGAAGTATTTCTAATAGTTATGTTTTTATACCAAATCACGATGGTGTATTAGCTTTTCATCACTTTGACAAAATGCCTGAGAACCTCAACTTACAAGGTAGAAATATTTGCTTTGCCTTTTGGCTTCAGAGTTTTAAGTACATGATAACATGATTCCGTTGTCTTTGGTGTGATGATGAGGAAGTACACTACAGTGTTGTGTGCAGGAAAAAAAAATGCTCATTCATGGTGCTCAAAATCAAAGACAGACATTAATGTGCCAGGATGTAAATATCCCCTTCAAGGGCATACTCCCATGACCACACTTGTTTTTACTAGACTCCACCTCCTGAAAGATCAACTAAGTCCCAGTAAGATGACAGGTTGTCATGCAAACCTTTACGATTTGAAATTTTGGGGACAGTTCATATTTAAGCCACACCAGATGGAAATAGAGTGCCTTGCAATAAAAAAATTTCCAATAAAGTTCAAGGAGACAAAAAAGTTGCTAAAAAATTATTAAGAGTTTTAAAAATTAGAATTTTCAAAAGACTATTCTGCTATTTTATATCAATGAATTAAATCATTTTAGCTTTATGCCACGATTGAAATGCAAATATTTTTCTTAATGTCATTAACTCATGATGTTTAAAACTCATTGATTTATAAGCTTGTTATTTGTTTCTGCATTATTTAAACTGACAGAGAACTGTGCTTTAATGATGTACAACAGAATGATTTGAAGCATTTTTAGTATGTCTAGATGTAGCTAATTATCAAGTGCATTGTAGTATGTAACTATGACTTTTTGTGGTAAGAACATACAACGTTCATGTTTCACATTTATTAAGAATATAATCACTAAATACTGTGACCTTTCCATATAGCTCTTGAAATTTTATTCTTCCTATTTAAGTATAATGTTGTACACATTGAAGCAGCATCTTCCTAGTCATCTGTTTCTGTAGGAACTCTAGTATCTTGTAACCAATGTAACTCCCTAACAATGTAAGGTCAACTTTCTTAGATTGTATAAACTTGTGAGATGATAGAATACTGATCTTTCTATTTCTGACTTATTTTGCTTAACATAAAATCCTACAGGTTCGGTAATGTTGTCATAAATGGTGTGATTTTATTATTTTTATGGATGAACAGTATTCAATTATATATGCATATATGTGGGCAGGTGAAGCCATAATTTTTAGCATGGTGGTTCCACTAACTGGTATTTCCACTAATTATGATGAAATTTTTAATCACATATTTACCAATTCTTGATAGTTTTGTCTTTATGTTAATAGCCATTCTAACATGATTGAAGAGATGCATATTGGTTTTGATTTTAATTTCCCTAATCATTATGATGATGATTTTCTTGCATATATGTATTTAAACATTTGTAGCTTTTCTTTTAAGAAATGTCAATACAAGTTCTCTCATTTTTTAAATGAGTGACTTGAGCATTTTTTCTTGAATTCTTTGAGTTGTTCTAAGTTTTGAATATTACTCAGTTAAATAGTTTACAAATATTATTGTCGTATTTTGTGAATTGTCACTTCACTGTTGTACTATTGCTACATACAATTTTTTTTAGTTTGATGTGATCTAACTTTTCTAGTTTTACTTTTGCTGCCTGTGCTTCTGAGGTCTCATCTTTAAAAGAAAATTTTCTTGAAAGGAATGCCATGAAGAATTTCTATTGTGTCTCTTGTACTAGCTTCATAGTTTCAAGTCTTACATTTGAAACTGCACTTCATTTTGAGTTGACTTTACATGTACAGTGAGAAATGAGTCTAACTGAATTATTTTACAACAAGCTATAAGCTTTTCCAACAAAATTTATTAAACAATGTGTCATTTTCTCATTTTGTTTTCCTAGTCAGTTTATCACAATTCAATTGGCTATAAATATGTGAATTTATTTTGCGGTTCTTTTGCATTCTACTGGCCTACATTGTCTCTTTTCATGTCAGTATCATTTCATTTTGATTAACGTCTTTATGGCACATTTTCAAGATTTTGTGTCAGTCATGGTTTACTATAGAAGCAGCTACAAAACAAGATTTTCAAATATATAAGAAATTACAAGATTGACTTATGATAGTCAGTCCGAGTCGAATCAGGAAGTGTGTGGAGGGTGTCTGCACGCTGGCGCCTGAAGCATCCAGTCCAACATCTGGAGCTTACTGCAGGGCCCCGTGCAAGCCCCATCAGGAGGCAAATGGATCCGCGATGGCATGCTGAAGAATCTACCATGGAAGGCTGAAGAGTCTACAGTGAAGCCCACCACAGAAGGCTGAAGAGTCTAGGATGAAGCCTGAGGAGTCTATACCACAAGGCTGAAGTGTCCCAGGCAAAAGTTGAACAGTCTGAGCCAGAAGCCGAGAGATGATGTCAAAGATGAAAGGGAAGACTGCAACTCCTCTGGAGAACCAGCAATCTCCGTCCTTCCTCATTTGCCTTCTGGTGTGTGCAGACTACTCCCCTGGGGTGGGTGTAGCACTGGAAGCATCTGCATGCCCTCCTCTTTGGCAGGCTGAGGATGTTACAAAGTAGGAACCCTTGTCCCCTGCTGAGCCACTTAAACTTCAGACCTTCTCAAATTGACACAATGTATCAATCATTACAGTAATATAGTTTTTATTTTCTTTCATAAGATTAATATACCAATTACTTTTTATATTTTTAATTTCTTTTGGTTCCTCAGAAATTTTAGGATTTTTTTAATATCTGAAAGGAATACCATTTGTCTTTCAATAGAGATTATATTAAGCCTGAACATCTCTTACAGTGACCATTTTAACCATATTACTTCTTGCAAGTCATAAATGGGCTATTGTTTTGTTATTTGTGTCTTCCTAAATTTATTTTACCAAGGTTTTATGGCTTTTACTGTACACATCTTTCACTTCTTAGGTTAAATTTATATTACTGTGTAGCTGTTGCTAATGGGATTATTTTCTTCATTTATTTCTTCTTAAATATTCACCATGGAAAATATTCCAGGAAAATGTCATAAAGCACAAAACAAGTCTCAACAAATTATGAAATCATATCCAGAATATTTTAAAACTATAATTTACAAGCACAAAAAACAGTAACAAGGAACTTCATAAACTTTACAAACATATGGAGATTTAATAGCATGTTCCTAAATAATCAATGTTTCATTGAAGACACTAAAAGTTAAATTAGAAAAAATTGACATGAGTAAAAATGAAAACCCCAACATACCAAAACCTAAGGAATAAAAGGAATACAGTTATAAAAGGAAATTTTGCACCTACAAATATTTACATCATTAAAGAAAAATCTCAAGCAATTTAATGTTCTACCTTATGAAAATAGAAAAAAAGAAAAAAACTCAATTGGAATTTATTAGAAGAAAATAAAAATAAGTTTCACTCTAGGATTTAATTAACCTTGAAACAAACACTGTAAATATAAACACAATATCCAAGAACAAGTACCTCCAAGTATAGTCACAATATATAAAATTAATTTGATCATTTTCAAACAGTTTTATACATTTGTGATAAAAGTAAAGTTAAAAGGATTTAACATTTATTAGTGTACCACTAAGAGCTAAATACGTGCCTAATAAACTTATATATTATGTATCCAAATATTTTCCTTTTGCATCTGAAATAAGCATTGCCATTTTCATTTTATGTAATCTACAGTGAAGTCTCACAAGGTGTAGTAGCACACACGTGTAACCCCTGCACTTCAGAGGATGAGACAGGAAGATTGTGAATTCAAGACCAGCCTGACAACATGGAGAGACTCAAAACTCCAAAACATACATACACACATGTGTACATACAACCTACATTTTAAAAATGGAGTCTCTAAGAGATGAAGCAGTGTTCTCAAAAAATAAAAGGGAGAAGAGATACAAAAGTAGTAATGTATATTTGGCTAATTCCACAGTTTATTTCACTCCAATAACTCAATAAAATACAAACATTTCAGTACAGTGAAATATCTACTTATTGAGGTTGAGAGTTTCATCAATTATCAAAGTATTTATCAAAAGGTACAAGAAAAAATACATATATACACAAGATATTATGCAAATTATATACCCTGTTTTAAAAGTGTTATAACTTAAGTTGGGCACTAATTTAGATTAAACATTCAAAAATATGACCAGATGGCATTTGGTTTTCACTTCATTCTTATTTGACTACATTCTCTAATTAAAAAAGTAATTCTGAAATAGTTTTGTTTCATTTAATTATTAACCTGAAAGTTTTGCTGTTCCTGAAGATTTCATTATAATATTTTTTCTAGATTGGGATCTAAAATCTTGTCATGTCAAATATCATATGTGATCTGTCAGTCATAATATGTTAAATTTTAGAGATGACATTAAAGTTGAAGTGTGATGACAGTTTTTTTGTTGTTGTTGTTGCTGTTGTTGTTTAAATGTGCGTTTTATTCTCAGAGGGAATTTATTTTCTAATTCTTATAGCATTCCCTTTTGGTAGACAATTTATCACTTTTGATCTACATTGTTCATTTTTTAAAATTTTACTGGCATTGTTTTGACACCTAATAAAACAATCTTACTTAACTGAAAACACTTTACTCTATCTCATATTCCAACTTGAAAATAATTTAATCTCACATTGTCATGTTTGATCTTGCATAGAGAAGTTTTCTGTAGTGACTTTAAATATAACAGATTTGAAAATGAAAGCATTTAAAATTGGTTTATGTTTTATTATTATACCAATATTATCTTTATGAGTTTTCAAATCATGTTCATGCAGACCCTAGTTAAATACATTTCCAATATTTCACACCTTAGATTTATGCATTTTAATACACAAAACAAATAGTTGTGTTGGTGAAAGAGGACATTTAATTTAGTTGGAAGTACATTTTTATTCTTAGGGATTCAATTATCTACTTACACATAAAGAAAATTATGTATATAAAAATCAATATAGGTACATTTTTGGTAAGCTCTCAATTTTAACCTTTGAAATCTGGTAAAAGTAGAAGTATACTTCTCCATATATAATTAATCTATCACTCCTTTCTTTATATTTCTGGTATTTGTATCGCTAAACTCAATACATGACGTTTTATGTCAATCAGTAGCAAATTTAAACAGATCTTTCATCTTTTTTCTTACCTTCTAAAAATTAGGATAAAATTATATGAAGTATAAAAAGTGATTTTTAAACATTATATTTTGAAAGTATCGCTAAAATGTGAATACTTTTAACCACATTCCTATTTAAGTACAGTGTGTTCATCACCACAAAAAGTCTTATCTTCCCCAAACCCCAAAATACCTATAATGATGCATTCTACAGTAGAACTTCATATACAGGAAAGGTAAACAGAAACACGATTAAAAGTTATAACTTGCACAACCATAACTCTAGTTACATGAAATATTTTTCTTGTGCATTATGTGTGATTTTAAGATGGAAATCACTCCTGAAATTATTATTAATTTTTATTAATTTTTCTTTGATTTCTTTCTAGAAAACTGCATTTGGTATTTGGTAAGCAAAAATATAAACACTGAAATTTTTCTTCTGCCTAGTCTCCTTTCTCTGTTTTAAACTTTACCTGTTCATCTTTGAGACTTGGAGAACTGGGGACAGAAGTTAGCAAAAATCAAGATAAGGTACAGTAGGGAAGACAGTTTTTATTTTATTTCATTTCATTTCACTTCATTTTACATTAGAAAACCTGGATGCCAAGTCTGTTATCACTTGTGGGATAAAACAAAAGCTATTTGATATTGCATAGAGAGTTCTTGGTAAGGCCTCTTTCCTACTGTTTGCTTTATTACCTGCTCCTATTTCAATTTAGGATTTATCAGCATTTTCGTTGATTTAAAGACTATGTTGGAAGGGGCTGGGGATTTAGCTCAGTGGCCTAAGTGGCTGCCTGGCAAGTGCAAGGTCATGAGTTCTGTCTTGTACCAAAAAAAAAAAAAAAAAAAAAAAAAAAAAAAAAAAAAAAAAAAAAAAAAAAAAAAAAAAAAAAAAAAAAAAAAAAAAAAAAAAAAAAAAAAAAAAAAAAAAAAAAAGCTGGGCATGATGGTACGGGCCTGTAATTTCAGCACTCAGGAGTAAGACTATGTTGGAACACTGTGCTAGATCTAGATATACTATTTACATCATCTGCTCATTTCTCAAACTTTCATAGCCAAATACTTGCATCACTGTTATTTATCTTTGAGAACTCCAATGCAGAAGTTTGAAAATATTGCCAATATAATGCTGTTACAGACACAGAGTATACAGAAGAGCAACTCTTGTAGAATTTAGTCATACTATACTAATGATCTTTAGGAAGAAAAATACTACTTAACTTTAAAGAATGACTACAAGTTCACCAATAGAACAAAGAGAAAAAGACAGTATCTGCTTTAATGCTTCTTAAATATGCAAAAGAACACAAATTTCTTATCTCAGATGACCAATCTAATTAACAAATAGTATGATAAAGAAGAATAAGTTGACTTTCTTACAATACTTCCCTATGTCCTGTATTACACTGGAATAAAATATTTTATACAACTGCACTGGTTTTTATGAAACTTTATCAGGTAAGTATCTATTTTGATACAATGTTACAGAATTTTTCTTATTTTACACTTTTCCTAGTTCCATGAAAGGGAAGTCATTAAGAACTTAACTGATGAAAGAGAAATACTAATCACCAATAATCATAACATTATCAAGTTATTACCTGCAAAAATTTTCTTTGAAATCTTAGAGGGACTTAGCAAGCTTTTTACTTTAATTTAACACAAAAATCTCTTACAATTATATTTGAAGAAAAAATTTTAAAGTGAAATTTCTTAGCTTTGTAATGATTTACAGATTTTTCTCATAAGCATAGATACCACATGTCATTGTTTATTTGTACTTCCATATTTATACCATATTATATAATTAATTTATGATTAGAAAGGGATGGGTCCTGATGATCTCATCACCCACCTATGCATCTGATACCTATCTAGGCTCACTAGATCAGATGTTGTTCATTACAGTATTATCTCAAATTCTTATTTATTTCAGTGGAAGCTTGCAGGCCTGGCTGCTGTGTCTTGGTCTTCAGACTTGGCTGTCTTCAGATTCATCTCCAACCATAGTCTTTCTGTGTCTCATTTTTGCACCAACTTCTTTGATGCTCTGATTCCTTTTTGACGGCATGTTATTGTCTATCTCTACCTTAGCTGTCTATTATAACATGTGTGCTAATTCAATTAACTAGGGATTTTTTTTCAGATTTTTCAGTATAAAGTTATTATTTGCCCTTTTGTATTATCAGATATTTTTAGATGGTATTAATACTATTTCTACTACATTGTGATATTTTCTACACTGTTGAGAAATATCAATGGAAAATTAAGATAAAAAAATGACTGTCCCTATGCAAGTTGCATTATGTTTTTAAAAGAAGCCTATTGTTCAGCATGAAAGTTATTTTTAAGTTAACAAAAAAGTCAAGTGGAATTGGGAAGCATTTGGGATGCTATCAAGGACAAGAGGAATTATTTCTATTATTTATTTAAAACGATGTTACTGAGACATAATCCATATACTGTAAAATTAATTTAAAGTGTAGATTTCAATGTCCTTAAAGCATTTTCAGAATGTCACAAGCACCCACACAATAAATCGTAGGATTTTTCATCATCTCCAAAGATGTTTTGCACATTAATCACTCCCGAGTCCTAGGCAGCCTATAATCTAGGCTATCTTCGTGCTTTTGAACATTCCATATAAATAAAATCAAGTCATGTGTTATCTTTTGTGACTTGCTTCTTTAGTGAAGCAGCATATTTTCAAGGTTTATCTGTGGTGTAGCATGTTATCAGTGACTCATTTATTTGTTAATAAATATGTCATTGTGTGGATGTATTTTGTTTACTTAAACGTTTTAGGGATATTTGGTCTGTTTTAAACTTTTTTCTGTGTTTAATTATTCTATAGACATTACTGTACAAGGATAGATTTGTATTTTTATTTCACATGGAGAAGATTTTTTATTTCATATAGAGAAGAACAGAACTGCTGGGTCATATGTTAGCTTTATGCTTTTGAAGAATTGCCAAATATTTTTTGAAATGTTTTCAGTTGAATTAATTGGTTTCCTATATGCAATCTCTAAAAGTTATCAATCTCTCCATGTGCACTGGAGCCCTTAATATCATAAGTCTTTTTTCAAAAATGTACACTGTAGTCCATGTGATACAGTGTCCTCTTTCAAATTGAGTTTCATTTACTTAACAGGTAACAAGGCCATCACTTTAAATTAAATTCTTGTTACCAATCAGCACACTTCTTGTGAAAACTTCTTTTAAATATTTAAAAATAACAACAAAAATGTTTGCTGCAATGAAGCTGAATTTATCAGTTTTCCCCCTCTGTTGCTTTTACTCTTGTCAATGTCTATGGCAGCTTTGCCTAAAACTAAACTGCTAAGATTTGTTCTTGTGCATTCATCTAAGAGTTTTTTATACTATCATTTTCTATATTTAGGTTTATCACCTACCTAATGCTATTTTGGTATATAGTAACAGGAAAATTCCAAGTGTATTCTTTAAAGACGTCAGTTGTCTCAACACCATTTGCTGAAAAAAGTATTCATTCCAGTTGAAGGCTTTTCATTCTTGCAAAAAGATATTTGTTGATAAACACAAGCATTGATTTCTAGGTTCCCCCAAAATGTTACTATAGCCAGGCGTGTTAGTGCATGAATGTCATCCCAGTTATTGATGTGGTTACTGAACAATTTAGTATGACTCTGTCTCAAATTACAATGAATTTGAAAACACTTGGGATTGTAACTCAGTTTTAGAACTCTTGGTTATCATGTGAAGAAGCCTGGGATGAATATCTCATACCCACACTTTTCCCCACCACTGCACATGAAAAGCTCTGTAAAAGCCATCTGGTATTGCTATAATCTTTGGATCAACTGAGAACCTATTGTCACTTTAGTATTATTAAGTACTGGAAACTGTGCACAAATGAGTGTTTATTGTGAAAGGATTTTGAAATCTGTTCAAATATTTTCACTCTGTATATTGATAGGATCTCATGGCTTGTTTGTTTGTTTTGTTTTGTTTTCTATTTATCAACATGTATTTATATGGTTATTGCATTGATTGATTTTTGGTTTTTACTTTTGATTCTGGGAATTAAACCCAGGGCTCACTGTAGTATTCTTCTGTGTTTTTGAATAATTGATCCTGGGTCTCTTTTAGATCTTTAAATATTTTGTGTCATTCACTGCTGACTTCTGAGACTGAGTTTTCTTTGTGAAATAATGACTATTATGTTCAACTGTTACTATTCCGTTCTGATTCTTTACACATCTTTTCCTCTTACTTGCATTCACTGGTTTGTTACCTGTAATGAACTACAGTCTGAAAATATTACATGAAAATATATACAGAAACAAACAATTACAAGAATTTTTTTATTGCAAGCTTTTCTGTGTAGTATAAAAAAATCCCAAGCTACACCCATGTCATCTGCCCAGGACATGAAATATCCCCTTGTCTAGTACATCCATGTTATGTATGATACATGAATTTTAGGCATATTTTCTTGCTCAACATGTCTTATTATTTAAAAACTTTAAACTAAATTTGGTCTTGCTGATTTTTTTCAGTTTCTGAAGTCTTTTTTGCATCAATTTTCACTTGAATCTATATTATTTGTTTTCTCTGTTAGTTATAGTTTTACTATGCTGTTTATTTTTCAGTGGTTAATGTACTTTTCATTACTTATTTGAGATTGTCTTTTTTAAAATAGATATTGATAGGTAAACATTTCTCTCAAAATACTACATCTTGTAAATTTTGTTGTGTTAAAGTTTTTTATTTTAATTTTGGTAAAGTGTTGTCTAATTTTACTTATAATCTCCTTGATATTTATGCACATGGTGTTTAATTTTCACTTTATTGGTATATTTTTTAAACTATGCGTCTGATTTCAAATGTAACACTTCTATATTTGGAGAAAATATTCTGAATGACTTCACCATTGCTAATTTGCTATCCTTGGGTTCTAAGACATGATTTATCCTACACAATATTACGTGATTACTTTTACTGTTACTGTTGTATGCAATATCTGCTAAGTTTCATTGGTTTGTATTATCTTTTTTCTTTGTTATTTCCTCATATTTGATTTATCCATTGCTGGAAGTGTCTCCAACTATTACTTCTTAATTGACTGTTCTTTCAATTTTTTATATGTTTTTGCTTCACCTATTTTGGCGTGTATATATATGTTATTTTTGCCATTCTACAATATCTCCCCTTTGAAAAGTAATTTTTTAATTCAACTTTGTATTAGATACAAATTGCTCTCTGAAGGTTGACGTTTGCATGATATGTCTTATTTTACCCATTTTGTTTTTAAACTATTTGTATCTTTAAATCAAACATGTGTCTTTTAACTACCATATATTTGTTTAATCAGTCAGATAAATCTAACTTTTCATTGGTTGATTTAATCTATGCAATTTTTCCTATAGCTTTCCTTAAAAATGACATTTTTCTTTTTTGTTTTATAAATGTCTAAATTTTTTTGTGTGATAAACCCTCTGTATAACTTTCATTTTTTGCAGAAGTAAATTGCTGTCTAGTATAACATTTAAATTCCTTTATGACATTTCGTTAGTTTTTTTTTTTTTTTTTTTTTTTTTTGCGGCACCGGGGATTGAACTCACAGCCTCGCGCCTGCCAGGGCAGGCGCTTAAGGCACTGAGCCAAACTCCCGGCCCTGGTTTTTTGAGGCAGGGTCGCACTATGTAGCTCAGACCGGCCTTACGCTCGCGCTGTAGCCCAAGCCGGCCTCGAACTCACAACGCTCCGCCTACCTCAGCCTCCCGAGTGCTGGGATTAAAGGCGTGCGCCACCACGCCCGGCCCTCGTTAGTTTTTTTGAGTTGTATTCTCAATTGTAATATTGTAGAGATTACAAAATACATCAGTATTTTCAGAATCTACTTACTTTTCTTTTAATCTACAACAGTGGGTGATATAAACTTTAGTCCTCCATACTTTCAATTTTTCTACTACTATTTTGTGCAGCATTGCATTTTATATGCTATAAACTCAGTGATAGGTTATCTTTGCTATTACTTACATAAGGTTTTGATTTTTAATGCATGAGAAAAACACCCATTTCTTTTTCTTTTCTTTTCTTTCCTTCTTTTCTTCTTTCTTTCTTTCTTTCTTTCTTTCTTTCTTTCTTTCTTTCTTTCTCTTTTCTTTATTCCTTCCTTCATTCCTCTCTTTTTTCCTTCCTTTCTTTCTTGTTTCATATTTTCTATGTTAACCATCATATTTACCATTTCTACTATTCTTCACTTTTTTTGCATTGTTTAACGTTTTGATCTGATATGATTTTCTTATTCTGATGCATCTGTACTTCTGCCAATTTCCTATATGATGTTTGTATCAAAGTTTGTTACATTAGGGCCAGGAGTTTGGCACAGTGACTTAAACGCCTGTCTGACAGGCGCGAGGTTGTGAGCTCAATCCCCGGTGCCGCGAAAAAAAAAAAAAAAAAGTGTGTTACGTTTATATACTGGCTGAACAGTACCCTTATATGTGTATTTTCTTTTGTCAAATTATCTAAACTAAGTTGCACAGTAGTAAGAATGTAAACCTGTACTCTTTTATATTTACCCCATCACTGTCTATACTGAACTTTGCTATTTGGCAGATTTGACTTGCTGTCTGCTGCCATTTTATTTCAGACTAATGCTCTTCTTTTCATATTTATTGCAATAAATGTTTATTATCAATGAATTCTCTCACTTTTTTTAATTTGGGGAAGTCTGAATTTTGTCCTCATTGCTGAAGTATAAATATGCTAAACACAAGATTATGCTTAAAATGTGTCCTACCTTGCGATTTTATGTTAAGATATAAGCCCTTAATCTTTTTGGTATGTTCTTGTAAGTGACATTGTTTATCTCTTGGTTTTATTTTTCAAGATATTGTCTTCTGATTTTGCCATTTTACTATGATGTGTGTATGTGTGAATATCATTGATTTATCCTACTTGGAGACAGTTGCAATATTGACTATGCAGATTGGTATTTTTCATATAATTTCAGTTTTGGTTCGAGTTCCTCTAGTTTTTTCTATCACCATCACTTCTGGTATGTTAGTATGCCAAATGGTTTCCCATGCTTTTTCAAGTGTCTATTCACTGACATTAATTAATTAATTAATTATACTCTATGTAATTCAGATTGCAAAACCCATATTGTTTTATCTTCATATTTGCTGATTGAGTCTTCTGACAGGAAGAATCTATACTTAAGACCTTCTGGTCAATTTTCAATTTTGCTTATTTTAGTTTCCATTTTTTAATTCTTTTATTGCTACCTTTTTTTCTACTGATGTATTCACGATAAAACAGTGTCATCTTCCTTTTTTAAATTAAAAATTATTTATTTATTCTCTAAACTTATTTGCAGTAGTGGCTTTGAGGTTTCATGTAGTAAGTACAAAATATGGGCCTTTTCTAGTATAATTCTATTCTGTGCTTTCATCTCTGTTTAGGAGTCATACATTCTTGTATTCAAAATATCTTGTAATTTATGTTGACAATGAATATTTTAGATAATATGTAACAGCAACTCTGTATACTGCACCACCAATCTTGTGGCTATTGCTGTAATTCTTTGTTTTCTTCTATATTGGTTGACTCAACTGAATAATTTTAATGATCCATATTCTTTCCATATATACAATCTCCAAAATTGCTACTCTAAAGGAATTGCCTTGAATGTGTGTGTACAGCAAGGTGGTTTTTCCTGGTTTCTGTTTCTCTTTCCATAATCTTTCATTTAGACTGTCTGATTTTGTTGGTATAATGCATAGTTCTTCATCTTTACTAATATTTTTTGTTTGTTTGGATGGTTGATTGGTTTGGAAATTCTGTAAATTGCCTCACATTCTGATAAAGTTATATATGGATTCATTTGCTGAAGTAATATTTGTAGTGAATCTCTTAGTGATTCAAATTAGGAAGGGCATTTTTTATAGTCTTTTCCCTGTTTTTTGTTTTTGTTTTTGTTTTTTCTTTCCTGTTAAACTTCTAGATGGTCTGTGGTTTGTATGGTTGTCATCTTGGAGCGATTAGCCTTCTCTTTGTTTATCACAAACACAGACATTATTTTTAAAAGGACTTGGAGGCTTAAACTTTCAAACCATGTTCCTAAATAATTGACTATCTGAAGGAAAAATATTAGAAGTCTTTATTTTAGGTCTACTTCTCCTCTTGGGCAAAATCTCTGCAGGTTTCCAGAAGTAACCACTTTACTTCAAGTAAGAATCTTAGTTTACTTTTGGGATGCTTCGCAGATGTAGTAGTGTCCGAGTTTCTTGTCTGGCTTCTTCTGCAATGTAGCCACTGCTCAAAGAGAAAACTGGAAAAAGGGAGATCAGTGCCATGTATTCTCAGCATGCAATCTCTGAAACAAAGCTCCTGTCTCACATACACAAGGAAGAATCTCCACATCTCTACACTATGTTCTCCTCAGATTGGCCTGTGATAAATGCATCTCTATCTTCTTATACTTTGTACACTACAGTAATCTACAATGTAGGAAGAAATTGCCAAATGGTTATAGCTATTCAGTCTCCTTATTAAGTACCTCGTTTTGCAAAAAGTGTTTCTCCATTTATGGTAAATATTTACCCAGTATATCTCATGTAGTTCACAACATCTCTGTACAATTTTTAGAGACCTTATGTGGATGTCTTATAAAATAATTTTTATGTTATCATGTGTGACTGGGAGGGGTTCCTTGGAACTTCTCACATTGCTATTATTGAAACGTTGCATAGAATGTTGTAAAGGTAATCCCTGTATGCTTCATTTATGAGTAATGTATAGATAATCAAAATACTTCTGAGAATTATTCAAACAAATATCTTAAGGAATAACAGTTCACATTGGTGGAAATAGAAAGCACAAAGGCCCTAAATTAGTATCATTTCTGATTTGTTCACAGAACATCAAAGACTTTTGCATAGAGACAAGAAATTGATATCTCAGTGTCTGTATCATGCAGTGAATGCAATTATTTAAATATCTTCAGCCACCACTCCCAAACCAATGTTTTTCAACCATGTCTTCATAGACAGATCATACTAAATTACCTATATCACCTCAAACTCAATGTGTCCAAATCTGTCTTACAAATTTAAAAATCTTATAAACTTAAAAAGTATATATCTTATTAAGGTAGAGTGAAGGCAAGGAGTAGGAGTGAGTCTTCTTTTTGTTTTGCACTCCATCCTATTTCCTTCCAGTTTCAATTTTCTCAGTTCCTCAACTCACTTTATACTTTCCACATTTTTATGGTACTGAAGATCAAAGCTAAGGGCTTACACATGCTAGACAAGTGCTCTATTGTTTAGCTACATGTCCAACCTAATATTTTTGACATTCTACAATGATTAAAATTATTTCTTTTTTTATTAAATCTGAAAAGAAACTATATATCTCCATCATCAATATAAATCAAATAATTTTGAATTGTCTGTGAAATGTAAGACCTGATAATGATTTTCTAGGTTATTTGATTCATGCATTCTTACTAAAATATAGACTTTGTAAAAAAAAAAAAAAAAGTAAAGCAAAAAGATGTTTCTATAAGTAGCTACATACCAGAAATCTCTTTAGTAGTACAAAATGGGACTATATTGTTTCTGACAACTTTATTTTCTAAGTTTAGTTTTCCCTGTTTTACATTGAATTATATATAAGCTCCACAACTATAGAAGCTGTCTAAAAGTGGTTAAATTTGGTTCTATAGACAGAAAGATGTACTTCTTTACTATGCAAGAAATCATAATGTAACAGGAGCAAAAAAAATGATGACAATAATACAATATAATCCAAACTTACAGTTTTGCAAATGAGGTTAAATTGAATTGTAGTTCATAGGATGTATTTCTCTACATTCTATGAAGTAAAATCACTGTAGCATAAAGTCTGTGCTATCACAGTGAAGAAATCTTAATGAATGTATGAAGTGGTTAAATTTAGACTCACGGAAAAATTAACCCTAGAGTTTTTCCATAATCTGTCTTTATGAGATGAACTTTTCAAAAACAAGAACGTGTATTTTATAGTTTATTAATTTTAAAACTGAGAAATGATATGCAATTTCAAAATCTATGAATACTGTTATGGTTTGTGTCTAGATGTCCCCCCAAAGCCTCATATAGTCATGGGGGGTGGACTTTTCAGAGTTTCCTGAATCTGGAGTTTGTGATTGATTCAAAGTCCAATGCTGGGAAGGGTGTGAGTGCTACACATACTCTAGAGTGGATGGCCTCCATATAATATAAGGGAGAGAAAGAGACTTGACCCTTCTCTCCCTTCTTGCTTTTGCTGTCTTCTGCCACCATGAACTATTACCATCTTGCCATGTGCCACCCTGCTTTGAAGCCAGCCGATTATGGACTGAAACATACACAAACTGAAAGCTATAAAAACCTTCCCCCCTTTAACTTTTGGTGTCAAGTATTTTGTCTCAGCCTCAAGAAAACTAACTAAGACACGTACCAACCTACCATGATTTCAAATCAGTATGTACTTTTGCTTGGACACATCACTTTTGTGCGTACTTACACATAGTGCTATTTCTTCCTTTAAAAGTAAACTTTTTCATTTTGTACCTCTTCACTTCTTTGTTTCTTAGGCAGTTCTTTGTGCAGACAAATTTTCTCAGGGACTTATTGTGCATTCCATTTTCACGTGCCTGGTAATTAGAAGTACCAGTGGTGTTCATTACTCTTTTGTACTACTAAACATGCATGATTTACTCACTTCTTCAAAATAATTATGCTTTTTTTTCATAGAAGAGAACGTGTGGCCAAAGCTCTCATCTTGGAATCATTTAAATAGGTACATTGACATTAATGAAACTGGTAACACAAAGTCATGGGACAGAATAAAGTGTGTGGCAAATTCTTATAAAAAAAAGAAAGACAGATCCATAAATGTTTTTTGTTTGGTTTTTCAATGAACCAAAATAATGCGTGAGTGTTGGGAAGATATTGTGGTGGAGCAAGATAGTAGATTGTTATTGCAGAATAGTAATGGATCAGCCATGAAAATCAATGTGGCATGGTGAATTTAGAGATAGTTTAGAAGTGGTTAATATTATACTTTTAGTCATAAAATATACTTTATAAAACATGGTTAATTTAATCTGGAAAGTTCATAATTTGGAAGTGGTAAAGCACTATGTTTTTGTAATGCTCAAATTATTTTAATTTTATAATGTCATATGTAAATATTTCATATTCTGTTTGAACATCATATTGAATCCTTTTAGTTAGAAAGGGATAATAAATAAAATCTTGAGTTGGAAGCTATTTCTTATTAGCTCAAAATATTTGATAATACATAACATTTTTTAAGAATAAAGTCTGAATATTTGGGAGAACAATAAAAATTATTTGAAGTAGTATATTATCTATGTTAAAGTACATAAAATGTGACAGTCAATTATGGATCCTTGTTTCATTAATTTATCTACATTCTATATATCTTATTTAATCATTGTTCCACATTTAAGGCTTTAGATTAAAATTACTCCTAGGGTGGTAGTGAGTATTAGTTGACCTATTCTTTCCTTCTGTTTGCTTTAATTCTATGAAACACTGATGATCTATTGTGTTACTAGGTAACAAATGGATACCTTCAGTGAAATTATTATAAAAAGAATGAAAAACTGAATCCAATGAAGAAGTATAACTGATGCTGATTTTTCATATTGTTAGCCATAGCTTTTTATTACTTAAGTATTATAAGCTTTTTAATAATGTATATATTTAGCAGAAAGTCTGCTATTTAACATAGTGCAAGGTCTCTGATAGTCAAGGTTTTGAATGATTTACATAGAGAATGAATTTGATGTTTAAATTTAGATAGTATTAATTGGTATATAATCTACTGTGTGCATCAATACATCATGTTTATTATTTTGTGTAAAATAGCAATAAGTGATTGAATTATTAAGTATATAAATTTAACTACCTTATACAGTACTGTCCATTTTTGTGATGTTTATAAGAACATCTCATCTCTCCAAGTTTTTTAACCTCAGGCATCCAAATTTGAAAAAAAAAATTCACAAAAATTACTATAGAATTATTACGAACATGTAGAGATACTTTTCTTGCCTTCTATAATTTATACAATATGTGTAAACTTTACTTGCAGCAGGTGTTATAAATAATCCAGAGATGATTTAAATTGTACAAGGGACTGTTCATATATAGTATTACATGATTTTACATAAGTGAATTCTACATCAGTGTATGTTGGCACCCACGAAAAGCGCTGCAACCAAACCTTAGAGAACACTGAGGAATGACTGCACATAGTGTACAAAGTAGTGACTAGTTCAATTCCTTGCAAGTCTACCATAAAATTATGTGATAACTGAAAGTACTGAAGATTATTTTCAAGAATTTTGTTCTACTATATTTTATAATATTTAATTTCATGAATTTTGACACTGTGTGCGAAACATTCAATAGTGTTCAACACTCTTCCTGCTTGATTCACTGCTTTCAAGCTCTATCTTTTAAAATACACATGTATAAACTACAGTGCATTTTGTGTTAAAAATACAGGTGTATCAATATGTGCATTTTCCTATAACTCACATATAATTTTGTAGTAGTGGCAGATGATTCATTTTTGTTACATTTCAGATGTCAAAAGTATAAAATCCTGACTTGAGAACTTGTGCTTCCATTTAGGATATTCTACACAAGACAATGCTGCTGCATATTAACAAAGGTTAAAAAAAACCAGATTACCTCCGAAGTCACATTGTTTGAGAGAACTAAGATAACAAAACTCACAAACTAAATTTCAGATTCAAGGTTAGAAAAATACATGATGAAAAGAAAAGGAACAATCATATAGGTAGATAAATTAAATCAACTATTAACTTACCAAATACTTAAAGATAAAAATATGTGCCTGGGTCATTTTGGAAATTCTAAGACACCTGCTCACCCCAGAAAGAATGAAATGTTGCAAATATGCAAAGCTCTTTTTCTGTGGTACTTCACTTGAAGTTTACAAGAAAAAAAAATCAAAAGACAGAAGAGTGAACACAAATCTCAAATTGCACAAAGATATAAAGATGATCAGATTACTGAGGGAACATAAGCCAAATACTAATTTTCATGTGATCCCTGTAGCAAACAAAAGAAAAACTACTATGTTAAAACTCTGTCACCTTTAACATCTATGAAAGATATTGTTTCATACAAACATAAAACAATGATTCTGGGGAGTAAACTGAAAGTCATTTCTATAAAGATCCTGTAAGAATATAGATGTCTTTAACTGCCAAAGGAGAAGCAAATTGTAAATTCTCCATTGACTGATCTGGAAGATAAATAAGGCATTGCTTCCAACAGTGTGAGATATGAAAATTCAGAAATTGTCTCCTTTTTAGGCAAATAGTTGACCTGAGGTCTGAAAAGAAAGAGAATATTTTGAGTCTTATGAAAAATCAGACACTGAATGCCATTAAGTAATTTACCATGAGAAGTAAAGAACTGAAATAACTCATGAGGTAACTGCTAGATATATTTCAATATTAATTTGTGGAGGGAAATGAGAGGCAAGAGACATAGACACAGAGTTACAAACTAGATCTGAGATCCCTAGACAACTACTCAAGAAACTGGAGAAAATATACCTAGTAAATATATATCATGGCTAACTTTCAGTAAAGACAAATCCATAAATATAGCCAGAGAAATACAAAGCATAAAATGAATAAAAACAAAAATGGAGATATAATAATTTGTTTCTAATAAGTAAACCAACAAAAACTGAAGTAATAATTTGAAAGTTATTAAACAAAGAGGAAACCAAGTACATTTTGTCAATCTATTATTATAGAGATGATTAAGATAATTTGTATAAGTAGTGAGTAATAAATGAGATTTTTAAAGGAAAGAAAGTCATGATTATTTTGAGTGGAATTATTTTGTAACAAATATTAAAGAAAATTCTTTATACAATATGATAACAGATTAAAAATCTTGGCCATGGGAAAAAATTTTTTAAAAATTGGAAAAAAGAAAATTCAGGTAAAAATGGAAAGAGTTTTCTAGGAAAACCATTCCAAAATTTATTTGACAAGTAAAATGCGTGACAACTTTAGCAGTAAGTAAAAGAAAAAAACAGTTGGATGTATATTGCTGTAGAAGAATTACCCAAACACTGTAATAGCATTTGAAGATAAACAAGTTAAATATGTATAGGTGAAAACATTATAGAAACCACGGAAAAATTTTGCATAGGTTTACAACATTAATAAATTGTGATGGTAAAAGAGTATTTAAAGAAAATTCTGGGCTGTTGGGCCGAGCTTGCGGACAGAACCAGGGTTGGGTCCGCGTCATGCGCGGTGCCCAGCACAGCTCCCTGGGACCGGGAGGCCTTGGCCCCCACCCAGTAAAGGAGGAGACTCCACCTGCACACCCCGGGAGGCCGCCCTTAATTGCTGCACACGGGACCCAGCCTACTGGGTCCCACGATCCTGCATGCCGCAAGAATCAGCGCAAACCTCAGGGGAATGCCGGCCAGTCGCACAGGACACAGAGGTACGCAGCCCAGCCCAAATCAGCCCAGGAACCCAGAGCTGCTCACCAGGAATTGAGCAACATAGCTGCAGGGACCTGGAGAGCTTGGGCCCCCCCCCACCAGAGTGCAGAGCACACAGCAGCTCCATTCTTCAGCCGCGAGGCTCGGCTCGAGCGTGTGCCATCCCACAGCACATGTGCAGACCACGCCACCCAGCAGGGTTGCTCCCGGCACTGTAGGCCTGGGACCTGCCCGGGCCTGCCCCACAGGCATAGCTGTTGGGCCGAGCTTGCGGACAGAACCAGGGTTGGGTCCGCGTCATGCACGGTGCCCAGCACAGCTCCCTGGGACCGGGAGGCCTTGGC